>JBAMYA010088310.1:0-22171 GCA_037176975.1 Arrhamphus sclerolepis | reverse complement strand
TGTGTGTGTGTGTGTGTGTGTGTGTGTGTGTGTGTGTGTGTGTGTGTGTGTGTGTGTGTGTGTGTGTGTGTGCGTGGATGTAACTGATGGTTTCATTCAGTTTAATCACTATGCTTGAACTGTCTCTCTGAATCCAGTCTGTAGCATAATCAGATTGTGTCTAGATAAATTTGTTGACAGTATGAACAGCCAAAAACGACATGCAATGTCATTTTTGCCAGATCTTATTTAAAACACAAATGGAGGTGTTTTCTAGCGTCATTCCTATCTCATTTTCACAGATGCATCTCAGTCAGAACGCTCTGAGGGCTCAAAGAGGATTTCAGACAGTCTCTCCACACAACATCTACATCAACGTCTACGAGGAGACAGAACTGATGAGTTTAAAATATCAAAGCCACTATTTGCTCTGTTTTCATCCGTGGGTTTGACATGGCGGACAGTCGCCCTGAAAATGACAACAACAGTCTGTAGATGGATGCTGTAATAAAGCTTCCTCCATCTCTGGTGCCACATAACCATTCACAGCAGCAGAAAATCCAGCCAATAACCTTCTTTTTGTTGTGTTTTTACTTTTTTGTGTTTTTACTTTTTTGGTTTCTATGTTTGGAGGCTACCATACCAACTATGTACCAAGGACACACAGATTCCAGCAGATTTCCTTTCACTATATAATGTAAATGGTCCTTTATGAAGATTGAATTCTTATCACATATACCTAAAAATCTGCTTTAGGCTGCAATCTGAACATATCCTTAGTGCTTACATTTACCCTTGTGTTTTCTCTGCTCCCTCATTGTTTTCTGTGTTTGGATCATCCACCCTTTTCCTTGCTTACCTACGGTACAGAGTTTCCTGGAGGACTCCTGAGTGAGTTAACTTGTCAACTGTAATTACAGGAAGTCATTATAATGACCACGACACTGACATATCTATGTGTGAAACACACGGCTAAGAAGTTATTCACCAGGGAAAGATTTTTAAAGTGAACATGTTTCCTGTCAGCCATGACCTGCTTCACATTTATTCTGCAGCTCTCTTTCATTCACACCTGCTCAGTGCGACCAGTCCTCCCAGCTGGCCGCTGGGACAGTGAGGCAGTTAAGATGCACCTCTGTTTAACTGCTGAGGGAGAGGATGACCTTCATGTGTCTCCTTGCATTACTCTTCGGCTGCATTACCAGCAAAGCGTGCAATAACTCCATTACAGAATCACACCTGTTTACAAGTTCCAGCCCCGGCAGAGATAAATGAAATCAATACTCTGGCTCCTCTGCAATTTCTCTGTGGCACCGGCTACCACAAGTTTATATCATCACAGATTTCTGCAGTGCAAAAACTGATTATGAAGCGCAGTGCAGATCTGCTTACTTGAAAGATTGGTAATTATGGGTAACAGAGTGTGGTACTGGTGGAGTGCATATACTGTAAGCAGTTAGCCATCTTTTGAAATTGTTACAGTAAGCAGAGACAAAGCACTGCGGCTCCTCGTCAACGCTCATCGTAAAAGCCTGTAATGGCGGGATGGGGATTCACAGGAACATTTTCAGAGCACTTCATCCTTATTTTCATGAACCTTGAATCCAATCAGCAGCATAAGCGAGCAGAACCACAAGTGCAATACATTTTGTCATGGTTAGCTTTGCGCTTTATGACATTTTATGATCCGGTTTATTTGTTTGCTACGTTACTGCTGTGTTTCCATTAAAAGGACTGTAATTTTAGAAAGAAATTTAGAAAATTTAAGCAAAAAATAAATGCAGCAAAGATGGAGCATAATTTTATTTGCATGTTGAAAAGCTTCTTGGGTGATAAAACATAAGGGGACATTTAAGAAGACCGTTGGTATACTGGTTATCTTCCAAACCAAGCATTTTACTGGTGAGCTTTTCTTGTAGAGGCGTGTAATCTGTAGTTGGTAATTCACATTCTACAATAATGAAAGGCTGTAAAATGTACCAGTAAATGTAAGGTAATAGAAAATACTTCAGAACATGCTGAATGTCAAAAGTGAGACCTTTTCACTATTTTTATTCAAAATTACTGTCTATTTTGAATTTGTTGGCAACGACACATCTAATAAAAAAAAAAAAGGAAGTTGGCCATGAAAAGTACGCATAGTAAAATTTAGTAGCTGGGCACAAAAAGAGTATTTTAAAGAGGCTTGTAGGAAGTAAAAATGGGAACAATCTATGAAAAACTGCTTTAAAAAAATCTGAATACTGTCCATCTGCATACAGTTCCAAAGGCTTTGGAAACCAGAAATCAGATATGGAAAATTTTGGATACCAATGACCTTCAGTCACTTATTCAAAGAATTTATGAACATGATCCAGAAATGTTGTTTTCTCTGAACCATGGTGCAATCACAATACACTGAATCAAAGTGGAAAACTGAAATTCTCTTTGAAAATCATGGGTACCATGTCCTCTCTACCCATGGGTACCATTGTTATCAGCTCTCTGTGTCTCTGATGGTACATTAGTGGCTAGAGCTAATGGGCAGTGTGCAAATATGTAAAGGAAACATGAGTGCTGAATAATTACAGTATATATATTTATGCATGGTATATAGGTAAATGCTCTGATGTAGGGAAATGCTCTGCACATTATAAAAATGCAATCATGTAGCAGAAGACTTTGCAAGCTGAAGTGGACTGCAGTCCAGATGTTTCACCAACTAAAAATGTTTGGCACAGGAATGTTGAGCAGCAGTCCTACATCAGACATGAATGGAACAGCATTCCCCAAATTTCATCAACTTCAACTGGTCTTTGAAGTTCCCAGAAATATCGACTGCTTTTTAGAAGAAGAGGGGATGCCGCATCAACCCATCATCACCCTGGTCCAGCTTTTAGGACATTTTACTGCCAGTAGAGGTTCCATGTCCACAGTTGAAAAATGGTAAAAGAAGAAACTGCAATGTCCATTTAAAAAACCCAACAGTCCTGTTTGCATCATCTCTTTAATTATTTGTCAAATGACCTTGCCTAACTGTAGGTTTTTATATCATTTAAGGATGCGCTGTGTGTATGCTTGCATGCGCTTTGATCTCAAACAACAAATATGCGTAAAACAAAGACTGACTGACTAACAGCAGTGTATTGTGCATGAACGATACACTTTCGATTTTTGAGCCTTGGATTTCCTCACCTTGCTGTCATAACAGTTTAGATTTTCTTTTATAGCTCCAAATGCCAACATAAGTAATCTGAAGGCATTTTTTTACATCACAAGGTCAACAAAGTGATTCCCTTTGAGCAAATACTTGGCAGTAGTGGTGAGGAAGAAATTCCTCCAGCAGAAATGGACCTTCAGCAGAAAAAGATAGAAACAAGTTCAGAGAAGTCCCCTCCTTGTGAGTTAATGTATATTCCTTTTTTAAAAAACAAAACAAAACAAAACACAAAAATGAAGCAAACTCCCAATGATTCATTTTCTTTAGGCCCTAATAAAAATCTGGAAAGCAATATTTTAAGTAAGAAATGTTGTTTTTCTGATCCAATTGGTCACTGATAATGATCAGCTTACATAGAAGACAAAAATAAAAATAAATGATTTTGGTTTGCTTATCTGGGAGCACTGGATAAAAGACAGATGCACAAGAAACAGCCTAATGAGACAACAAATGGCGCCTGAACCCTGAGCACTTGTCTTATATTGAATATTCCTCTTATGCTGTGTCAGTTGGCAGCCAAATGATCAGAGATAAAAGAGCCGGAGATGAGGTGCTATAGAAACACTGCCTAAGTAGGCTCTTTATGTTATGGGCTGGCTTTAACCTTCAAGGGGGAAAATTGTGCATTCGCTGAACTCTTGCTGTCCTCCGTGTTCCCTTGAGTTTTCAGAGAGTGGGTATATTCCTTCAGCATGTATGTGTGCTGTGGAAACATGTAAATGGTCAATGAAAGTTTTTTCAAAAAGGCAAAGATTGGGCTAACCACCAAATGGGAAACAGATGGATGTGCTGAGGGATAATTGACCACAGTTACCCACAGTGCACCTACATTTATCCATGATGGCCTACATGGGAACGCTTGCTGGGATATCTCCATCATGTTTTCCTCCTGAAGTCAATTCTAGACTACGTGACTTTCATTGTCAATGGACTGTTGCATGTCTTTGTCTTGTGTTTTGGAGCTGGAGGAGTTTCACACTACAGCACAGATCAGAGACAGGAAAGATGGTGGGGGTCATGCACTAAAACTGTTTATTTGCCAGACTGAAATTCAGTCTCTTTAGTCTTTATCATGTGTTATCCAGCCAAATCTCATCATTAGCATTAACTTCCTGTTTTGCTCACCTGGATGTTTGCAGTTTGTGATGATACTGCACAGTGGAAATAGCTAGGAAGGTGTGCTCATTTTACTCAGCTTCCTGAGTCGACTCTACTCTCTTCACTATGCCTTCTGCGATGTTTGATGTGTACTTGTTTGCCATATTTCTCTTCCACTGTATTGTACTTGTCACTTTTTTGTGACTCTTCACTCATCAGCTCCTCCCAGTTGAATTCTCCTCCTGATATCCTGATGCCTCCATGAAATGTCTGTGATATTCTTTACTCAGAGTGAGAGAGAGAGAAAGACAGAGAGACTGAAAGGATACAAAGCTCCCTCAGCTTTGTTATACCAACTTCTGAGATTCAAAACTTTCCTGATCCTGGCTGACTTACTTGGTTGCCCACTCACTAATGGTGTTTTGAAACACAAAAGCGAGAAGCACATAACCAGAAACCGGAAAATACTCAGATAGGATCTGTTTGTATTTGAGGAGGTGTTTTTTTGTCTGTTAAGTGTCCACACACTCTCTGATGGACTTGGAATCCTGGATCTTGCCCTGTTAAACCATCTACATGAAAACCTCATCTTACATCCCTATTTTTGACCTGAGCAAACCATTTAAGACAATGAATGAAAATAAGTGTCTATGTGTCAAAACAGGACACAAAGCACCATGTCACCTCAAACATGCATTCTGTTTACGACCATTAATGAAAAAGGATTAAGCTGCAGACATTGCAAACTGTGGCTCTGAAGAACTGGATTTTCTTTAGCTTAGAATCAACTGAAGTGCTTTAATTACATGACTGAAGATATTTCTGAGCATCATTGCAGATGGTATTACTACTGCTCACATTTTTATCTCGTCGCCTTTTAAGTCATCTCCTTCACCTTTTTCTATTCTCTTCTTGCCATTTTCCTATCTTAGTTACTCCCTCAGTCCCTTTTCCAATTCCACCTAAACTCTCTTATTCCCCCCTCATTGCACCTTTCTCTCTCAAAGTTAATTGTTTTCCGCATTGTTTTTTTTTTTTCATCTGTTTGATTGAATCGAGAGGACTTCTCATTGTCACTGCTGGCAGGATCAGGGATAAAGATTGAGAGCCAGAGGTGACTTCACAAATCCTTCACATGCATGTGCACTCACTGGGAGATACGTGTGGTACATGTGGTTTGACACGTCCAGATATGCCTTTGCAGACACACAGACAATAAACATTGCAATTTTGTTTGACCCTGGAACCTCTCTTGATGAATATACACTATTGATATACAGCTCTATAAAACAAAACCCCACACACTTATATGCACACCTCCACCCCTGAAACCCCCACTTTAATCTGTTCTCCAAATGCTGTTTCCTTCCCTGCGGTGCTGAGCCAGTTTTTCTATTTATGGAGGGGTGTTGAGCTGATGTGAGATGATCAGAAATTGCCTCACTTCTGTTGTGATTCTCCTGGAGGTGTGTGTGTGTGTTTTGCATCAGTGCGTGCGTGTCTGAAAGAAGCTGGCATATATACAAGTTTGCTGTTTGGATTGTCTGGGTATGGACGTGCATGCAAAATAGTTTTTTGGTCTATTAACGTGTTTGTAAATGTGTGCAGATGTTTATGTGAGTGTAATGGTGTATGTGTGCTTGTATTGTGGATAGTGGGGATATTAAAAGGAGCCTGCTCATAGAGAGCAGATGTGCTTTCAATAATGACTAAATAAAGATGCAGGGAAGCACCACCAGTGAGGCTAATCAACGCCTTGAAGTGCACAACTTTCGGGGAGTGTGGGTGTGTGTTGCACAGTTAGAAGTGCCAGAAGTGAGCGCCCACATCTGCTGGCAATGCAAGCATGCGAACTGAGAAAAGGTGTTCAAGCTTGCTGCACTGCTGGACACAAAGAAGTGCACCTATATCTGCTAGACAACATCATTTAGTGCGTATAAATGCACAAAAGTTGGCAATATTCTTCACATAAAACAGCCTATGCTGTGTTTAAAGATAAACTGGTGGATTTGTGGTCAAAGTTTTTAGCTCAGTTGGATTGATTCACCATCACCTAAACTGTCACCTGTGGTTGTTCTTCTGAGGTCATATTTGACCTCATATTTCATCTGAGGTCTATTCAAAGAGATTCACAAGTTGAATCTGCATATTTAGCCCAATAATTACTGGAAAATCAGGTTTTCAAAGTAACACGAAAAGGTACAATGAGGCTGGAACTTGATGGATCAGGTCACAGCCAGGTTTGTGGCTGGTGGCAGATGTATACTGGTATGGGCTGCTCTAATAATAAGGTGGACCTTGATCAAAATCTGATCTTCTAGAAGATATTTTCTTGAAGCAGCTGTGCTTCTGTCTGGGGCGCGCCAATGGCAGTGTGCCAACCCAACTCTGACCAAGCCCACAGGTTTGATGATCTGGGAAAATAACTGAAAAGATCCACCTCTTCGGCTGATGTTAATCAGATGTTATAATCAGTGGGCCGATGAACTCTCTTATGGCCGATATCGGCCAGATGTATGTGTGCTGTCTATGATAGCGCTGTTTGAATGGTTTAATGTGATTGGCTTATGAGTAAATCATTTTCCATGTGGGGTGTGTTCTTTTGATTGGCTGAAACAAGGAAGATATCTGATTGGTTGCAGATCATTCTGTATTTAAAAAAAAAAAAAAAAAAAGATTTATGAGTTGAGGCATGTCAGGGAAGGCTCAAAATTCCCTCACAAATACAACAAAGTCCACAGACCACAGCTGTTTGTAAATCACTGGTTATATTTGTGTGTACATCAGAAATACAGGTGTGAATCTTGTCATGTGCATTTGTGAATCATCCTGCTCATTTGTGAATCATCATGCGCATTTCTGAATTGTCCTGTGCATTTGTGACTATTGAGACTGTTCTAACTCCACAGAGCCTGGACACAAAACTTGTCGTATCTCATGTTAAGACTAGCTTAAAAAGTTTTGGCCACATCTCACTCATATAACTCAAGTTTTGCCCAGTTTATGAACTCTGGGACACATCTGGCGCTCATAGCACTTGCCAGTGCTATAATTGAACCAGAAAGTGCCAGAGTTGGCCCAGATTAGGTGCTAATGTTTCTGCCATCTGGATTGGGTGGTACAATGTTCTAACTGGCATAAATGGATATAAAGCGTTGCCTTTTGAGACTTGTAGGTTGACTTCAACTCTTCACCGAATTCCTTTTTGTTGCTCTGCCAAGAATAGAAACTTTGGTAACTGCTCTCCTCTCACCCCAACAAACCCTCACTTTCCTCTACTCTTGATACAGCCTTTGTAACATTCCCGGGTATTACAGCCTGCACCTGCATAGTTTCACTGTCCCTGTTTCTTCAAACAATAGTTCCATTGATTTTGTGCCTTCTCCCATGAACGCCATCTCCTGCCTGCAGCAATGCTAAATCCATTTGCTCATGTGTAATTTGCACAGAAAGACCTCAGTCCCAGTGCAATCTCCAAAATTCAAAGAGTGGAAAAGAACAGAATATTAGTGGGAAAAAAATACCACGTTCTTAATGGTCACTTTATGTTACATACTTGAATAAACAAGCAATTTGGAAACAATTCTTGTCATTTATTTGTTTAATAATTCTGCCCAGCCAGCTGTTGGCTAATAACTATGGCCACATACAATACAAAGCCCTCTGAGGAAACACAAAACTCATTTTTTCTTTTCAGACTCTCTTAACCATATTTTTTCCTCATAAATGCAATTTGCTCATTAACCTTGCATGAGGCGCTGCTTTACAATGCTGAAGTGCTGAGGAGGAAATCAACACTGCATGAACACACAAAAATATAAAGAGTATGTAAATGTAAAGGGGGCATATTGTGAAAAGATAAGGTTTTATGTGTTTGAGACCATGAATTTGAGGTGAATACTATGTCAAAAATTTCAGAAAAACGCAGCTTTGTCTCTTTGTTTGGGGCCACGTCAGTCTGAAAAATTCTCATTTTGAGAACCGTTCACGTTTGGAGGGTAGTGTGACATTGTAGACCCATGTCAGACTGGGATTATCCCATTTCCTCATCTTTAGCCAATTTGCTGCATGCCATGCTGTATTCACCGTCCCTGGGAAATGGGTCACTAAAAGCTGGAACACAGATTTCAAAAGAAGCACCCCCCACATATAGGGGTGGGGGGGTGCTCACTTCAATTCCCCCGACCCCTGCAAAAAAACAAACAAACAAAAAAAACCTAAAACATAGAAAAAAGAGATGATGTCAGCAGAGATGTGGGCCTAAAGACATGGTTGGAAAGGCTGCTGTTGTACTGTACCCTGTGGTGCTTTCTATTAAACTGTTTCACTAAAAATTGGAAATTGTGTAAACTTTTGACAAGAAAGAAAGAAGAATCAATGTAGATAGTTAAATATTTCTGGTTGATAAGAGGGTGATGAGAGATAAGGAAAATGAAACGTAATGACAGACAGTAATGAGTGGCAAATAAAGGGTGTCGGGATGAGAACAAGAAAGAGATAAAAGTGAAACAGAGTGGATGTGAGACAGCAAAGCAGGAGGAAAGGTGATAGAAGAATGTGTGGTGAAATGGAGAGATATTTCAAGGAGAGGAGGTGTTAAAGGAGAAATGTGCGCTTTCTAGCTTTTTTAATCTCTGTAGGTAAACCAACAGTATCGATGATGTGCTCATGTTGAGTGGCATCAGCAAAGCAACACTCCGCTACACAATGGTAGAACGGCGTAAAACTCCTAATGAGGGGAAAAAAGCAATGTGAGAGAGACATAGAGATGGGATGAGGGGAGTTACAAGTCTGAACAGATGCTGGAGGTCAAGATGGACAGGGTGAGAGGAGTTATTAAATGTGAGAGAGTGCTGTTGGCCAGGATGGACAGAGGCACACAGGATGAAGATGATGAAGCAGTAGAGCTGGATGGGTGACAGAACAAGGGATAGAGGGCGAAGGGAAAGCTTGATGGTGGATGGTTGGGGTGGGGGTGGGGTATGTGAGATCTCAACTTCAAAAGGCCAAAACTGGAGAGGAGACAGGCTGCCATGAAGAAGGAATTATAGGGCTAAATGTGTGCCCCGACTGATACATGATCATATTGCACCAGCAGCTTGTTTAATCAATCTGACTTCCCTGATCCCTGGCCACAAGCACGGTCTCACATGGCCCCACATCAGAGAGTTAGGAGGCACTGATACAAGTGGAAGAGGATCCGGATGCAGACGACATTTGATTCATTGAAATCTCAGCGGGACACAAAGAGAGGGCTTTGAGGAAATTCTGAAATTTCATCAAAACGAAATGTGTCTCAGTGACCACAGACTGCACGCACTGAGTCGTTCAGCTGGAAGTTACTGCGTGTCTTCACCACATTTTGGTCTCGCACATATATAGTACTTTTATTTAAAAAGAAAAACAAATCAAAACACAAACTTCGCCCAGGTTGTATGTAGCACTTTGCATTCAAACAAACACACTCGCAATAAAGCACTTTTAGTTTATGTATACTCTATATATATTCAACATGTAGCGGGGAGTGGCTAGGGGTGGGGATTGATCTGCCTTTTCATGAGAGGCCAATCAACTATCGACTCATCAATATTGTGCTGTGTGTAGATCAGGACTTGTCACCATGGTAACGTAGAAATAGTTTGTTTTCAAGCCATCCTTTAAAGCTTTTATATGTAAGAATGGCATTTTAGAAATGGAAAACAGAAAGAAAGAAATGTTTTCTAAACATTGTATTATACATCGTTCCAGTTTTCTGTTTACCTGAAAACTGGAAAAGTTTAGAGGATGTATGTTTAGATTCATGGTTTGATTAATGTTTGTTCAATAAAATTTGAATCTCTGACCTTTTCAAAGAAATAGTGGGTTTCATCTCCATGTGAGAGACTTATCACCGTGGTAACTGAAATGAAGATAACTTCATTTTGCACTACAATCAAAATAGGATCATTTTGTTCTTTGATAGGACTGGGATTTGCAACAGACTGGTCTTTGTGTTGAAACACACACCAATCCTACCAAACAGACTAAAATGAGAGCCTTGAGATAAAGGAAAAAAAGACTAACTGGAATGCAGTTAAACATTGACTGTAGTCAGTGGAGTTGCTGCTGAGGAATGCTGCCAACTATTTAGTATTAAGTTGTTGGTGAATTATCTGAAAGTGTGGTGGAGTCCATTAGAGGCAGCATTCAGTGAACATGTTCCAAGACTCAAGTGGAGCTCTGCACAGCCATAATACAGACTTATAAACAGATGTGTTTCACACCCATGTTGTCAACAAACCTTTAAGAAGTTTGGTTTTCTTTATGGATCACATGATCAGAGGCAAGGCTCATTAAGATGTCTTTCTCCTTCGCCATGACCATGACAGCCTGCAGACTATAAAACTGCAATTCTGCTCCTGCTGTGAGAATAAAATTTAGATTAAAGATAAAGTTGAGATTTTCTTTTGAACCATTCCAGGGCAGAGTTGTTAATCACACACACACACACACACACACACACACACACACTGAGCGTTTAATTAGTTTTGGACTTGCTGACACTTGTTCAAATCTTGAGAGAGCATCATTGAACTGCTGTGGAAGTTGTGATAACAGGAGGCCAGCGGTTGCATGACTCACCTGACAGATGAATCAGGAAATAAACATGAAAAATAAAACATAGCACTCCCTGTTTTGGTTGCCATAAAGCTGGATTATGCAAATATAGGCTGTTGATCCAGGGCAAGGCCTGAACGTTGTTATTCAGGAAGGGAAAATGTTTTATTTATTTTTTTTCTTTTTCCTTATGTAGTCTTAGCAGATATGTGCCATGCAGATTTACAGCAGCACCAAAACCTGACATTGAAAATGCAGACATTGTTTTTTCATGTTGCTTTTCCAGCTTCTTATAAATATAAATATGAATTCATGATGCAATTGTACAAGAAAAGGACGTATCTTATATGAAAAAAAAAAAGACTATCAGCAAAAATACATGATTTGTGGAGGGACAAGTGAAGTGCTTCATGCAACATTATAAAAACACAAAGGTTATTGGATTTAGTATTTATCCATTTGGGGAAGCAAAAGTTGATATGCATAACACTTTGTACATCATAAAAATGTGCAGTGATATTGATCTGATGTGTTCAATTACGCAACAATGATGTCATTCATAAGAAGAAATTCCCTTTCACTTTAATAACTTTATTATAAAGTCTTCAACATAGAAATGAATGAATAAACAGTATTGTTATTTTGCATTCACGGAAAGTATGAGCTAACTAAAGGTACGGGTTGTAGCTTTAGCTGTCAGTTTGGGGGGGGGGGGGGGTCATTTTGGTTTATGATTTTATACACTTTCTGTCCACTTAAAGTTCTTAAAATGACTTCTCGACAGTCTGTAGGTGCTCTAGCCACACAATTAAAACAAAACTTTTGAGTCTTAAAAATAATCTATTAATTCCGTCGTAGGTTGATTGGCCCGAGTGCCAATATTAACTGCCGTTTTTGCAGCAAACACCTTCTGTTCTCACTCAAAGCTACTTCAATTCTCTGCTTCTTTTTTTTTTCTCAGAAAAATAAGCTTATCTGATAGCAGACTTAGGATTTGATGTTCACTTGGCCTTAAAAGGGAACATTTCAAAAATAAAAATCTAACATTCACATGTGGCCTTTTTACTTCAAGAATGTTTGAAGCAGTTTTTGTAATTAAGACATTAGATTTGATTAAGTTCATTGCCATTTGTTAGTAATAAAAGCACATTGTAAAACGGCTGAAGTGCACTGACGTGGCTGCTTGTGAGACGAAACAAAAACCTCTAGATTTTTTAGTGACTAAACTGGTGTGGTGAGTACAGTCAGATCTCAGATCAGAAAATCTTAAACGCTTCGGAGAGCGTGACCAGATTATCTGGTCTGAGATCAGACTCATCATGTCCCCAGATTTTTGTTCCCTTTGTTTGGACCAGAACAGATTAAACGCTGTGCAGTTATGAGGAAACTCAGTCTTTGACTCTGAAAAACAAAGTCCATGGTGTTGGCTTGTTAATTTGTAACTGTTTATTAGTTTTAAACTTCTTAACCTTTTGTCATTTGGACTTGGGTCTTGCTTACTTTGTAGTTTTTCTCTTCATGTATCTATTTTTCTTTTCCACAGAGCATCTGCAGTGCCCTAAAAGGGACCGGCCAACCGATCAACGTTGAAATGTTAAATTACGATGGTGAGAATGTTAAAGCAAAAACTTGATGCTGTGATCGTCACAAATTCACCTTTTCATGGTTTTAAATGGAGCTCAACTTTGCATGTGAAGGTTTGACTCCGCTCCATGCAGCAGTCTTGTCCCACAACGCTGTTGTTAAAGAGATGAGGCTTCTGGAAAACCCCTGTCCATACATGACGACGAAGCTGGCACAGAAGAGACGCGTGTACATGGAGTGTATCAAGACTCTTATGCACATGGGCGCCTCATATGCAGTAAAGGTAACGGTCACTTTGTTCAGATCTCAACCAATCAGTGCATTTAGTTGGCCGAGTCAACAAAACCTTCAATGAAACTGCTTATTCAGATGAAAACTATCAGGTGCAGTGGTGATTTTGTTAAGACTTTGTAGAAAAACATTGGCGGCTGTAAAATTACCATGTTTTTGTTTTTTTCTCCTTGTCCACAGGATCTGAAAAGTGGACGGACTTGTCTTCACATGGCTTCTGAAGAGGCAAACATGGAGCTGCTTAAGATTTTCCTGGAGCAACCAGCTTCCCTGGCCTTCGTGAATGTTAGGGTGGGTTTCTGTTTGTCAAGCATGTAACAAACCAGGCGAGAATTATTATTTTCCTACCAAAGAGTAACTACAGTTGCTGCAGCAACTCTTCTTAAAGTTATGAAGGAAAGAATCTGAATATCTGAAGTAGCCCCAAACGTGTTTTAGTGAGTTGTTTAGATTTACCAGGCTGCTCTGAAGAGAATTCTCCAGCCTAAATATGTTATCTTCCACTTATTTTCACCTCACGCAGCCTTTGTTGTTCCTCAGAAGTGTGCATCACAAGGTTGTCACATAGACCTGAAACAATCAGTGTCTCCTTTAAACATTTACAAACGAGAAGCGTAAGAACTTCCCTGTGTGTTTCAGACATTCAGCGGGAACACAGCCCTACACATCGTCAGCGCTTTACAAAACCATAAAAGTCAAGTGGGAGCTGTGAAGCTGCTGATGAGAAAAGGTGCCGACCCAGGAACCAGAAACTTAGAGAATGACCTGCCGTGTCACCTGGCACCTGAAGGACCGGTTGGTGAAAAGGTAGAGCTTGAAATATGTTTTTTCTTGTCACTTCACATAAAATGTCAAAGAAAGTTTGGCTCAAAAATTAAGATTGTTGCAGCAGAAAGTACTAAATAACCGCTTGTCTCCGTTTTTCAGGTGCGGCAGATCCTCAAAGGAAAACATGAGCGTGTCTACAGTCAAGCTTAAGAACACTGTCAGTTAGACGGTCAACTCTACCAAATTTGCCCAAATAAGGCAGATGTTTGTTGTTTCAGTGAAACATGAAAATGTTAATTACAATGTAATGCTTTTAAAAAAGTTTTTTTTTTTTTTTTGTTCTTTGGTGTTTTAACATTTCCTGCTTTGAAATGATTACAAAGAAATGCTGAGGAATAAGGAAACTTTGATATCTGGAGGAAATTTTGATTAAGCCTTTGTTTAAAAAAAAAAAAAAAAAGAGTGTGGAAAATGTTAACTGTTTTTTATAATGTAAACATTGAAGTACTGATCTAATGCTAATCTTTTGAACATTTTATTTTAGAAGTGCTGATTATTCTTCAATTTTTCATAAAGAACTGGGGACCGTTTCACAAAGCGATGTTACTAAACCCTGAGCCAGAGGATTGAGTTGAGCCACCATGGTAACCATGGTAACTAAATTCAAACAGGTCAGGAGTTGTTTTTTTTTTTGACTCAATTTGTTGAACCTTCTTTCTGAAACAGACCCCTGGAGCGTAAAATCTTTGTACTGTATAAACCTTTAAATATAGAGATCCAAGGGTGTTTTTGTAGTAGCGCATATCTGAATCATGTAAAGAATTCATTTATTATATCTTAACTTGGAAAAAGGGTCTGTAATTGCTTCTTAGTGCAAATGTACACATTTAAATGTCACTATTGTCAGTTTAATTTGCATTGTATCACTGTCTTTATATATCCTACCAAAATAATAAGGCTCAAACAAAAGCATTTGTAGATTTTTATGTTCATGATGAAATGTCAGAACTCGTACAGAGTGAGGGCAGTAATTACAGGCTGATGAACTGATTTTCTCCACTGAAATAATTACAAGTATAAATATAGAAAAAGATGCTGAACAACAGCAACTCTGAAAGTCTCATCAAAATATCTTGGCTCTTAGATCCTCTTTGTCCACAATCATGGCAGAGCTTAGTGCTAAGCACGCTGAAGTGGAAGTTATTTCTTCTTCTTGTCCTGTGTGCTGGTGAACCACTGGTCCAGCAGTTTCTTGCTGTAGTAGATCTGCCATCCGTGCACCTGCACAGCGATGACGATCACGAGGTACATCACTGACACAGCAGAGAAGCCAAAGATGAAGCGGTAAGCTTTGCCATGGCGATAAAGCTGCTGAGCCACGGGGAACATCTCCATGCCACCGTAGATCAGTGGAGCCACGCAGAAGAGCCCAGCACTGATCATGGAGATGACCAAGTAGCTGATGTTGTTCCGAGGCAACGCTAAAAAGCTGAAGACTGTAGGAACGATGCTCAGGAGGTAGGGATACTCCCACTGGTACGGAGAGGCCACCACCTTGTGAGACACCAAGCTCAGCTGGCTCACGGTCACCTGTGACAGTTCAGACAAATGTTTAGAGTTGGCAGTAAAATGTTTACAAATCTTCTAAAAAAAAAGGTGTGCACTCACCTGAGCAGCCATCAGCACCCAGATGAGCAGATGGACAATGTTGAGTTTACGGATTTCAGACTTCAAGGCAACGCTGTAGGAAGTGACAAAACAGGTCAGAAGAGACGGAGAATACGACCGCGTCTTTGCCTTTCTGTGACTCTGTCTCTTACAACCTGATGACACTCTAAGCTCAGTAGAAACTTCCTTCTGGGAACTTGAAGCCTCATGATGGCCGGGTACTCTTGATCGATTGTTAGGCTTCAAACATTTTTAATATTTCCATGAAGAGTACATAGTCCCTACATTTTTACAACTAATGAACTTTAGGACTGAATTTCCATGTCAAGATTTATTACTTTGAAACAAAATTAATGATGCCGTCTTATTTGACATGAAAATTTATATAAAGTCAGTAAAATGCTAATAATATTATAACCATATTCTGCAGCTCCAGGTTCCACTACACCACATGGTGCAAATTCCCATGACTTTTCCAAAGCCTTATGGGTTTCATAAAATTCCCAAAATTTTCCAGCCACGTGAATCATGCCTGATTTAAAAAAAAAATACAAGTTGTCAGTGAACGACCTTATTAGAGAACAGCATATTAGGCAATACATACTGAAACACTGAACTGCTGGACATGTGCATTCAAACGTTTAAAAAGGTCAAACTAAGGTCACCTGTGAAGGTTATGGTGCATTTTGAAATTCACCCCAAGAATGGGATATCCATAGCTTTTTGCGAGTGGTGCAAAGAGAAGAGAGCTTCGGCATAACAGTATATGAACCAACCTCATCTGATAGTGAGAAGCGACCCGCTCCCGGTGTTGAAAGTCACTGCCGTCAGTGCCTGCTGCTCTGGGACCTGCTCGAGAAGCCATCGTTGATGTCTGATAGCAAAACAAAGTGAAGGAAAAATAAGTGTCACATATATCAATGAGCCATCAATGTCTTCATCGACCCATAGTTCATACATGTGTTAAATGTGCACACAATTTTTATAGGCTTTACATACAGATTTCCAAGCAAACTCTTACTTTAGAGAACAATCAAGTGTATCATGCCTAATTTGAGCTATAATCTTACATTGTACAGTGAGAGAGATTCAAAGTCCATTGACAGGAACGTTTTCTAAAACAATCAGCACACTGATGGTCAATATACAGTCTGCTTACTTCAAATATAATGCTGTTGTCTACTTCATTATATACCTGTTGCACAACATGGGTTTCTCTCTATTTCCATTTAACCATTAAAAGCAAACACAAACTCACATCAATATGAGTTCAAAATAAAAATATCTAAAGAAAACACAAACAACTTATGATTAAAAACGTACATTTACTTGACCAAAAAGAATAGCAAAGGTTCACATCAGCAGCTCTTTAATTCATTTCCTACTGATAGCTACCATACGTTAGCATGTGAAACATTTCGCACTTCTACTTATTTTCTGCCTTCCTACTCAGGTCGGTCCATCTAAACGTCCAATCAAACTCTCCACTTCACTGTGCTAAATGTCAAAATCACAGCAGCTTGAATTAAATATGTAAACATTCAACAGCTGACGTGCACGTAGCCGCTGAGCTAAAGAGCTAACTGCTATTCATAACTGGAGGTGGTGCACTGGGTTTGTGATTGAAACTTGGAAAATAATTGGTAGGCTCGCTGTTCAAGTTGTCACATGTGGATCACTGTTCTTACCTGCTATTTCTTTAATGTATTTTTTAACCGTTTAGTCAAAGACTTCGCCAGGTTAACGGCAGTTACAGTGCAGCAGTGGAGGAGCAGAGCTGAATGATGGGTAAGTGTGTGTGACGTGTCATATTATGATTGGTCTTGATCTCTCAACTGTTGATTCAAGCTGCTGCATGAAATCGGAACGACGCGGGCATAAACGTAGATATTCTTGTCACCTGGACATTTATTGGAATCGTATGATTTAAAAAAAAACATACTGTAATATTGTATAATTAAAACAGACGAGTGTTTTAGTAATTTAACATCTGGTTCAGCTTTTGATTTTTCAGCGTCACGTCTTACGTGGGTGTGTCATCGTGACAACTTAAAAACCTTTATTCTTGGCTTCAGTGTTGGTCAATTTTTCTGTATTCTTCCTCAAAATATAGACATGCACAACACCTATGCAAAGAGAAGTTAACATTCACCACGAAATTGTCCACAAGAAGCTTTATAAATGATTCGCTGCTGATGCCCAGGTGCAGTTTGTGCAGTTTTTCGCCAGGTGGCGCTGTGGCACAGCCAGGGTGCACCACCGCCTTTTCTTTGGAATTCGCTGATTTTATTTACTGGCATTAAACGTTAAATTTCGAAGCTTCCGAGAGGCTGTACTTTTCACTCTGAGGTGTAACTTGTAGAAGCGAATTCATATGTTGTTCTCATCACCTGAAATTATGTAGACGTCTTGACACAAGGCGAGCATCTTATATGTGTAGCAAAGAACGTCAGAGTGATTAAATGAATAAACATTCAGTTTGAATCTTCTCATTTCATTCATTACCATTCTTTTTGTGCCTTCTCTTCAATGCATCATATGACCTGTAGAATTGTGTAAATGTTCTACAGCTGAAGCTTTGTAAAATATTCCTGTAAATCTTTCTTTTATCTTGAATATTTCAATAAGTAAACATCGTATAAAACGATTATCATAAAATAGCAGAAGACACTAATGAATATCCATTGTGGTACAGTCTGTATCACCCCTCTATAGATGTATTTGGAATCTCCCACTTCCTGTTTGTCGGTCAGACTTTTACCTGCACAGGTGTGGATGGAGTGGAGCACGTGCAACAGACAGTACAGTATCTGCACGCTCTTATCAGTCAGTGACTTTGAATCTGTAGTCACATAAAATTGACAGTGAATGTTTAGTTCAAATAGTGAAGAGGGTGACTTTTAGCTGTGAGAAGCTGCTTTGTTTCTGATGTTGTGACACATGTTAGTTTGATGGGCTGGTTAAAGTTTCTTACATGTGTACATTAAATCAGGGGACTTTAGAGCTGCTGAAACATTAAATCTTGACACGCTTTCTTTTTTCATCAGTTATTTTCTGTGCAACTTCCAGAAAATGTTGTTGCTTGTAGAATAGACAACCAGGAAGGAAAACATCACAGAGAAGGAGAAGGTATAGCTGTATTTAAAAACAACAACAACAAAAAAAACTCAACTGCGTATGTAGGCAGACACCAAATTAAGTAAATTCTTTCGGAATAAGACTTATTAGATATTTCTTTTGTCTAATCATGATCAATTTGTTGTTTTTGCATTATGAAATGTGATCATATATACAGTTGCATCTGACCTTTATTGTCATCGTATTGTTTATACTCATTGAGAATAGAATAACTACATTTATGTAAGTGCAAATTGAGAGCAGTAGCAGTGTATTTACTGAGCACACATGGAAATATGTTAATCTTGTGATGTTGATCCAAAAATATAACTGTTCAGTTAAAGCACGTTCTTTGTAATCAATTTTTAAATCTAATTCAAAATACAGTCAAACCCAAATGATGTTAACCACTGCAAGTGTACAACAGGCAACTTTGAAACACCAGGAGAAATGGATCACTTAAAACATTAACAGTACAGAATATCTCATGGGTCGATAGTGGGAGTGTGACTGTTCGTTCAAGATGTATACATACACATCTGTCACAAAGCTGTTCAACCACTTGAAGAATCAACCCTAGGAGGGAAAAGACTGTATTTTTTCAACAGATATATAAGTTAATGGAACTTGTACTATTGCAGAAAACCTTGGTGCCCCACTATCTTTGAGGATATGGTGGACACCTTCACATTATCTACAGTATTAACAGTGGTCTTTTTTTTTTGTTTCATATTTTTGATGAATTAATTATTTAGGGGGATCACTATCCTCGACCTGGAGACAACATTCATAGCACACCTGGATCAGTACTCCCAAAATCCATGTCCTTGGATCGCGCAAGATGAGGAGCTGCAGAAAAAGAGTATTCAGCAAAAGTAGGACATGCTGCAACAGGTATGAAAAAAACCCCACAAAAACAACCCTATAAGTACATGAAGGTGATGTTGGAATTGCTGACTGGGATATGTTAGATCATGAGTACTGTATTTTTTATTATACAATTCTACTTTTACTGATTTCTGCTTTGTAACTTGATTTTGACTCTGTTTCCATCAACTTAAGTGCTGAATAAATCTACATTTGAATAATTTTTGTTGTCATTTTTCATGCATGTCTGTGCTAAATAAATGATTATTTGGACTTGTGTGGCTTCATGTTAAAGAGTTTGTTGTTCAAAATACAGTTCTTGCTGAAGTAGTCTAGGTTGACAGCTGGCGATCCATGCACATTAAGTAGCTTCAGTAAAATTTCAGCTGTTGTTGCTTTTATTTTTCATAACCACTTACCTCCATCTCTCCGGAACAGAGGGAGGGGACACAGCCCCCTCCCCCAACCCACCACAGTGGGAATGGTTTTGTTGATCCAGGTACTGATAGTTGTTCGGATTTGAGGCTGACTACACCAGAGGAGCATTACGTCCATTAACAAATCCAGTGCGCCACCAAGTCCCCTTCACATTTAGACTACTTCTCATAGTGCATTTAAGTCTTCAATCTGAGCTTTGAACTTCAAGAACCAATAACAAGAAGTGCTCCCTTCCCAACACAGGTGGAGTACATTGGTTGATTTAGGGACTTGCAAAGGGTAAGATTTGAACCACACCACTGGTGCTTTACAGCCACAAATAAACGCACTACACCACCAAGTCTCTTTGCATTTAGAGTGTTTCTTGTAGCGCTTTTGAGTCTTGAATCTGGTATTTGAATATCAAAAGCACTGCATTTTCCCTCAAAGGCCACTCTTCCCCAACCAAATGCAGTATGAGTGAGTGTTTTTTTTTTCCAAGTACTGATAGAGGACAGGATTTGAACCTGCCTGTACCACACTCTTAGTTCCTTATGACATGAGCAAACCCACCACACCACCAGGTCCCTTCATGCTTAGAACACTTTTTGTTGTGCATTTACATCTTTAATATGAGCTTTGTCCTTTTAAAAGTCAAAAGTAAGCTTTGCATTTCATATGTTCACAGAGCAGCTTTCATAGTTGTTGAACCCATAACCTTTGAAACACCTTGGGGCTCTTTAACATCCAGAGGTATAGATCCATAAGAAAGAAAAGATAAGAGCTTTTTGACCAATTTTCACTCTTCACTAAAAGTTTTGTACTAGATTCCAAGGATTAAAACCTCACACTTCAAACGTAGGGTGGCTTTGTTAACAGCCTGAGCCATTCTATGTGGAACACATGGTTTCATGTAGGAAGCTTTTCAGCCTTTACCTTTACTTCATGGCCTACAAAAATGAAATCTCAATTTACACTGCAGAGTTTTAACCCTCACCCCCTGAAATGTCGGGTACCTTCACTTTATTTACAAAGCTATTTTTTCACACCACCAAGCACCTTTTTAAAGGACATTTCAATCTTTAAATTGAGTATTTTCTTCAAAATTAGGTCTACATTCAGAACCGCTTTCCCTGCCTTCCAGTAAGTTCTTTCAAAGAGGATCTCAGGGAATTGAACCAACTCCTTTTTAAGCCTCAAGCACTTCTCTGTCCTTCTGAGATGTTCGTCAGCACAACAAGGCGATTTTAATCACAGATTTTGCTCCAGTGTCTTCAAGAACTCTAATGGAGTCTCAACAGACTGGACAGACAAGTTTTTCTGTCTTCACTGTGACTTTTGACTTTGTCGTATCACAGCATTGAGAAATTTGAAACTACTTGCTCATTTTTTATGAGTAATATTTAAAAACTTTATACAATCTGATGAATAGCCTCTGAATTTCACACCACTTCACTGTCCCTGGTGATGTCCTCTCAGAACCTTCAGTCTTGTTTTTGTGGTTAAAAAAAATGGATTTTTTAATCTCATTTGGATTGCTGATGTCATCTATATACTGCATAAGAGTTGAGCTCAAGTATGACAACGGTAAACATCAAGTTAAGACTCATGTTTCGATTCTTTTATTAACCTAACATAAAAAAAATATCAAAATTCACATACTTTGGACACAGTTTCCATCTACCTCTGTGCACCATTGTCTGACAAAGATAAAAGAAAGGAAAACAAATAACTAATGTTCAAAATGGCAGACTCACAATTTGAAAAAACAGAAAGTACACAATTAAAAAACCATTGCCATGAAAGTGCATAATTATTAAGAAATGTTTAATTGTTTTGAATTTCCTTCCTTCTTTTGCTACAGCTTGTGTGTGTTGTTTAAGCGTTTTGAAATGAATTCCCTCATTTACTTTTCAACAAACAAGTAAAGTCCAAGTAATCAGTAGTCAAAAAAAAATAAATTACAGAAAATATCAACAAACTGCCAAAAACCTTTTAAAGTTTCCATATTCAATAAAACAAAAGACAAATCTAGGAAATTAATGTGTCAAAGTGTTAAATTCAAAAGTTCACTTTCCAAATCATGGGAATAACTGCACAGTACGTTTTATTTCCTGTTCTGTTGTGGTTTGAGACATTCTATAAAGTATTCATTCAACATGGTTATTTTTGCAATCAGATGAATATGTATCACAAAATGTGTTCGATTTTGTTTTACATCCTAAAATCTGCACGTTCCAGGTAAAGTAAAAAGACAAACTGATGAACCAACAATGATTCCAAATACATGAGCCAGCTTTATGTTACAGTTGTGACTAAATGCGCTGTATAATGAATCTGATGTTTTTGTGCACTGTATAAATTTCATAACTGGAAAAAAAAAAGTTTGCTAATCTTAAGTAATATCTGCAAGATAAAGCTTCCAGGACTTTAATACCACCATATGATAACCATTGATATATTGTGTGTGGATAGATATAAGAATAAATGTACAATGTAAACATTTAAGAAGACCTAATTTCTTTGGTAGTGTTTTTTTGGGGGGGGGGGGGGGGGGGGGGGGGGGGGGGGGGGGGGGGGGGGGGG
>JBAMYA010088299.1:0-22171 GCA_037176975.1 Arrhamphus sclerolepis | reverse complement strand
CCCCCCCCCCCCCCCCCCCCCCCCCCCCCCCCCCCCCCCCCCCCCCCCCCCCCCCCCCCCCTCTGCTCCAGTTGAACTAATGACACTTTGTACTGATAGACAGTAAATCCATAAATAACATTTAATGGGAATTTGTTTGTTTGCGAGGTTGCTAAAGTCCTGACTGAGTCTCATGAAGAAAGTCGTTCTGACGTGTGTCGCTGAGCTCGATGAGCTCGATTCGTGAAACTTCTCAGATACAGATACAGAGGAGAGGGTGTGTCCCTGAAAAGAGAGAGAAAAGAAACCGAACAAGTGGAAGGAAACAGCAACAGTCAGCATCTGGCGGACAGGGAGGACAGGGAGGACAGGGAGGACAGGGAGGACAGGGATCTTCTGGAGGTTTCAGAGGACCAGCGTTCAGGCTCTTCATGCAAAATTCTATGATTGAAATAAAAAGGGATGAAGGCAGCTGCAACCTGAAAACAAGCACAACGTTCTAAAGAATTAAAGGAATGTGTTATATCGCTCCTGTGACTGAGCTCATCATTACGATATACGAAATACAAACCCATGTGACACTTTTTCTCAGTATAATAGTTTTAGTTTTTCTGCATTGCATAGACTCATTTCTTTTCTTTTCTTTTATTTCTTGTCATTTTTGGGATAGTTTCACCTCCCTAGACCTCAAACGTTACACTGGCATGAATGTAACGTGAATTTTAAGAGAAAAAAGTCTGGTTTTGTTGGTTCTAAATGTCGTTTAGCTTCTGGATTGTGAGGCTCTGGAGCCTGTGAACTATTTAAAGTTAAATTCAGTTCTCAGCAAGCTGATGCCATTTATACACATCACACGAAAGTCTGTATTTACTTCTCAGAAACAGAAAAACAGATAAAACTGTCGACTTTCTTCACCTTTATGATCAGAATGACCTCAAGAGAGAAACAGAAACCAAAAGATACGTTTTTTAGCTCGAAATGTGGACGCAGAACAGGAAGTAGGAAAACCAAACCGTGATGTAGCGTTGCTGTTGCTGAGAAGAGAAGTACCAGGAGCTCATTAAAAAACTTTTATTATTGTATGAACTGCTATTACCTGCTGGATTTGATTGGCTTAGATGAAACTTTAATGATCCCTGTGGCGAATGTGGACCGCTGCAGCGCGGAGCGAAGCTTCGAGCTGGTTTGGAGTAGAAATGAACAAACACGCTGTTCTGTAGCATGAAGAGCCAAAGAAACATTAATATTCTGCTGCGTATTTCAAAATGTCCACAAATAAAGGCTGCCACAACAAAGCTGACAGTTCTATTTATTTATTTTGGACCAGTTTTAGCTCCAAGTAGATAATTGTAGAGCCTTTGGGCATAAGATCATGATATAAATACAAATATCAAGCAGGGCCAGTCAACCAAATGCTTTTCAAACTTCAATACAAAGAATTAAGTCTGGATTTGACTTTTATTTCAGAGACTGTCCCTGGACGTCAGTAGATAAGCGCCCAACCATCAGAGAAGTGTTAGTTAGTTTAGCTAGCAGACGTCGGGGGTGAGGCAGCTCTGGTGAACAGCAGAGCTGCAGTAAGAACCTGCTGGTCCCAGACGTCGCTAGCGGTTACTGACGCTGACGTGGTCATTTCTGAAAAGCAACGTTGTGTTGCAGCTGCTTCGGTTCGTTCTGTACCGGTGGAAGTGAACATCTGGCCAGATGCTTTAGAAGCCAGGCTTCTCAAATGTAAATTTCAGTCTGGTTTTATAAAAACATCCCAGCACTGAGACAGAACTGATCAAGTTCTGAAATGACGTTTATCTGAACTCTGAAGCAGGTAAAACATCTGTTCTGGTGCTGCCTTTGATACTGTGGACCACAAAATCCTTCTGGATAGACTGAAAGCTGGGTGGGGTTATCAGGTCCAGTTCTCAGTTGGTTCAGATCAGATCTTGAAGGCAGGAGCTTTGTTGTTTCCATGGTAACCATAAATCTGAGCTTCTTCCACTGACCTGTGGAGTCCCTCAAGGGTAGATTCTTGGGCCACTATTACTCAACCTCTACATGCTTCCTCCAGGTCAGATCAGACGTAACAGCGATGTTGCTGATCACCAGCTTCAAGCTTCCTTCAATTAAATCAAGACGAGATGGAAACAATTCTATTTGGTAACGAGATAAAAAAAAAATAGGAGTTGCTGCCCAGCTTGAATCCTTAAGGACAAAAACACAGTTTAGGTTGATTCAGATCCGAACTTCAGCAGCCACATCAAGGTTGTGACTAAGTCAGCTTTTCACCTCCTCAAACAAACCTCCAGAGTCAGAGATCTGATGTCCAGAGCTGATTTAGAGAAGCTCCTTCATCCTTCATCTCCAGCAGACTTGACAACTGTGATGCTCTTTTATCTCCAATCAGACGCTTCAGCTCATCCAGAACCTGCTGCCAGAGTCCTAAACTGAACACATTACTGGTGTTCTGAGATCTTTCCACTGGTTACCAGTTACCTACAGAATAGACTTTAAAATGTTGTTGTCACTTAATAATATGGGACCAGAATACGTCACTGATCTTCTAGTAGAACATAAACCAGCAGAGCTCTGAGATCTTTAGGTAGCAGTCAGCTGGTAGAAGCTCCAGTTAGGACCAAAAAGGGTGAAAATGGGTGAATAAATGTCTTGTTGCTATTAAATGTGCCCCAACTCTAACTTAACTTAAAGTTAAATGGAAAACTAAGCTGTTTTCCCGTCCCATTTTTATCATCTTTATTTTATTCTTTTCTTTTTATCTAAATCAATTTTCTGCAGTTTCACAATGTAATTTATTTGCATTCTTATGCCGCTTGCCCTTTTTTCTTTTTATTCCTTTCATCATAATGCTTTTGTAAAGCACTTTGAGCTGCCTTTGTGTATGAAATGTGCTGTACAAACTTGCCTTTGTCTAGTTTAACAGTGGGAATATGAGAAGCTGCCCACCACCGCTAAATACTCAGAAGTACTTCAAATAAACAGGACTGTCCCTTTAAGGCAGCACAAAATCATTTTTGTCCACTTGTAGGCATGGAAGTCAAGTCGTTTCTGCAACACTTCATTACTCTCATTTTCTCTCTGTTATGATGTCCGCTGTAACTCTGTGAGCTGGTTTCTGGTTTAGTTGATGTGTGACATCACGCTGTGAAATGATAAGCAGTGTCACAAGAGATAACAGGGACGGGAGTCAAAACATACAGTACTTTGGTTGTTTTTTGCTGATGGTTAGAACAGAAGACCATGAGCTGAAAGGCATTTTCTAAAAAGGACTGTTGGGTGATGAGCAGTCTCTGTTTTCACATGGGAGGAAAAGCAGCCGGATCACAATTGCTTCAATTCCATTGTGGTATCCATGGAAGCTAATTAAAGGCTTGGATTCTTCTTGAACACCCACGTATCCACAACCACTGACTCAGAATAATCATTTCCCACTAAACAGCCTTGGTTGGTTGCCATTTGTTAAACTTAACACTATTCTCAGTCGTTCAGACCTTTAAAACAATAACGATCTATGCCCCAACACCTTAGCTGTTACCATAGAAACCTGTGGTGATAAAGCAGGTTGCCTGAACTCATGAATCTGATCCTGTCACCTGTAACGCTGGAAACTATTTGTCCTAAAATCAATGAGACTGGAAACAAATATGCAGTTTCTTTAACTCTTTAAACATGATGAGGATTACATTTATGGAATTTTCTTCTCAGCTGGTGCATCACACAGATCTCATCCAGTTAATATATAAAAGAAAAACAAAGAGGTGTGGTCGACACCTGTGCAAAGCATCTTGGGAAGACAGAACAACTATGTTCAACCTAAGAACGTTATCCAATCAGAGTAGATATTATTTTGCACCTCATTGCATTCAATGGGAAGTTCTCCTCAGGAACAATGCTATCGAAGTGTTTCATATCAAATATTGTCCGTTCCACATTATAACCCATAAATGAACAGATGGCTTCTTTATGATATGTCTGCGCCTGCCTCTCGAGACAGCGAATGAAGGAATGAGACTTGACAGAAGGTGGTAAAGGTGGAGAGCAGAGGTGCTTTTGTTTGTAAGAGTTATCTGGTTAAGATTGTTGTTTACATTTATGAAGTGAGTGAGTTTAAATAAAACCAGGAAGTGGTTGGAATCTGAAAGTACATGGCTCTTGTGCTAATTCTACATGAGAAAACGGGGAGAACAATGCGTCTGCACATAAAATCACTGCTGGTGGAGAAGATAGGCGGCTTTTACGTCCACAACAGCAGCTGAGAAGGATTACTGAAAATAGCATGTGATAAGATAGGATAACCTTATCCCCTATCATAATAATACGTACAAGTACATGTACAATAAGATGCATTATGGATATTTTAGAGAAACTGGCCTTTTGGAATTTTTGTCTTGTGGATAAAATGTCTGTAGCTGAGATTTGTGGGCATGCAAAGTATTTTTAATATCACATCTGTGGTGTGCTGAAAACTCCTCTTACTGACTCATTAAACATTACACAATAAAACTTTTTTTTTTCATCCTGTATCAGTTGAAGTTGAATCTTTGTTAAAACCTTCTCTACTTTCTAGCTTCGAGTTTGTTTATTTTCTTGTAAAACTCGCCTCCTTTTATTCTGCATTACGAGTGAAAAGAGAAACAAAACTGCATTACGAGTGAAAAGAGAAACAAAACTTAATGTCTTTGTTCTATAAAGGCAGTCAAGATTAAAACCATGGTGCCCATAACTTCCTTTTGCATGCAGAGGAGATGTTGACATGCTTTTTCTGCCAGCGCTTTGTTATTCTGCCCACAAAGGAGGAGGAAATATGCCACGGTTGGTATTTCTGCCTTTCATGTTTTGACAGAAAATGAATCTCTGCCTTTGTGCTGTGAAGTGGCACCTCAAATTCAGAGCTGGATTTATGTTAGCATGTTATTACTGAGCTGGATGGAAGCGATCTAATCTCAACAAGCTGAAAAGCGCGCAAGTTGCAATGAGGCGTAGAAGCAGGCCCAGTGGAAGCCAAAGCGGTCCGAACTTTACCTCGGTCCTGGTCTCTTTGGGGTAGATGTTCGGGCCGCTCCGGAGGAACCTTCTTGACTTCAGGTTTTTTTTCTACAGATTAAAGTTCACATTTCTGGTGTTGGATTCTGCGAGTCTGCCTTTTTCTGTCGTACACCACAAACAGAGAAGTGAGCTGTTACCTATGCTGTGTTTGCCCGTCGGAGCGCTGGGAGGAGGCGGTTTCTTTGGTCTCTGCAATCAGACACAAAAACGATTGGTCATGTGGTTTCAACATTTAGGAGAAGAAGGTTTCTCCCTGTGTGTTAAGATGGCACGATCACCTCTTTTTCAACTTCTAACAGCTTGACGAAGTTGTCTGGGAAGACGCCTTGCCTTCCTCCGATCTCCCCCATCCACCAGCCTGCATCGGCGCATTCCTGGAAAACACGCCGTTTCCAAGGTAACTGAATGTATTCATGACGAAAGACTGGTGGCACACACAGATGGGGCGGCTCTCACCTTGGTGATGATGCTGATGATGTCTCCTTCTTTCAGCGTCAGC
The DNA here is from genome assembly GCA_037176975.1 of Arrhamphus sclerolepis. Taxonomy (NCBI): domain Eukaryota; kingdom Metazoa; phylum Chordata; class Actinopteri; order Beloniformes; family Hemiramphidae; genus Arrhamphus; species Arrhamphus sclerolepis. The sequence goes on along the minus strand of JBAMYA010088299.1, from coordinate 16,638 downwards.
TCGTCTTCATTTTGTGCTTCGTACGGAAAGAGGACTTTACACTGCTCCCGCCCTGTCAGACAGTCCAACCAAAGACACAAATTCATGAGCAAAACCAACACGCAAACGTGAGAAACAGAGTGCAGAATTCTGGGGTTTTCATGCATTGATCACAGTGTGTCCAGAACACTAAGGAGGGCACAGCTTACGACCCATTTGGCTTCCTCATATTTATGTTTTATTCATTTACTTTATCCAAAGCTTATAAATGAGGGACTGACTCAAAATACTGTGTTTAAGGAGACCCTGTTCTAGGCTCAAAGTCTGAAGTCAACAGAAGTGAGTCGTATGGGATAAAGCAAGTATAGTGTAGAAAGAAAGGAGAACGTATAAGTGCAATAAAATAGTGCAACAGACTAAGCTCAGGGTTATGAATGTTAGCACAAAAGCTGATTTATACTTCTGCATCAAAGCTACATACACCATCTATACCGCTGAAATTTATACTTCTGTGTTGCTGTCTGCGTCATTCTGTAATTTCACCACCAATCACTAGGTGGCAGTGTGGGTTCTCTTTCTCTTTCTGCAGCGCTGTAGCTTGTAGTGCCGAGTTTCTCTTTTGTTTAGTTCCCATAAGTAGCTCAGACATAACAACGGAGCAAATAAAGTATATTTTACATGAGTTGGAGCTGATAAATGTTTAACACCAACTGTTTTTACAGACACGGCCACAAACAATTGTTCTATCTGACTTTAAAACAACGGAGCAGAAATACTGGTGGAAAAGAACAAATCCTTTAAACACATTTCTTGCGGTCCATGTCACTGCAACATGTAGTTATATTTGGACAGAGGTGCACAACAGGCTAGGGCGTTCACATCTTCGCTGTATCTATGGGACAGCTTTGATCCAGAAGTATAAATCAGCCTTAAGAGGTGGGTCTTCAAGACATTCCTGATGCTCTTAAAGTCTGCCTGGATTGGCCTCGCTTGTGGGTTGGCATGGCAATGCAAAGTAGATTCATTCTGGATCACATGTAGGGGTTTCATGACACATGCTGGTAGGCCAGCGAGGAGGCCTGTGTCAAGAGCTGAGTTGTTCTTTTTTTTTTTTTTGTTTTGTTTTTTTAAGATTTTGTGGCTTGAGTGACCTTTATTCACAGTATGAAGAAAGAGGAAAGTCGGGCATAGAGAGAATGCAGAAAAAATGCAGGCAAATAGTTGGAGGCCTTTAATCGAACCTGCGATCGTTGCAGGAGGCCTGTAGCCTCAGTATATGCGCCTTTGAACCACTGCACCACCCAGCAGTTACAGTCAATGTGCGATGTGCAACATGTAAATAACCCCTGCAGTTCACCGGGGAACTCACCCAGGTACACAATAAATTTGAAAGAGAGATAACAGGAAACTGGAAAGAAACAAAATCATGGAACTGTGGTCTGCCAGTGCAAGGATGAAATTTCTCTGTAGATTCTCTGGCAAGTCACAAGTATTTAATGAAGTGAAAGTGAGTTTTATGTGGGGTAACAGCCGTCTAGACGTTCCTCTACCAGTGGAGCTGCTGGCAGGATGTTCTCCGTAGGAGTGGTGCAAGTTTCTTGGCAGACAGTTGAACTGGTTATCATCAGAGGAAAGATTCTCTCTCAGCTCCTTGATTCTGGAGATGACTTGCTAGCTACGTACAGCTAATAAAATGGTATTTAAAGGTCTGTCTGAATGGTCCATCCTGCTGCTTTGTATAATGTATATAAATACGTTTTATGTCTGCAATTTTTCTCTCATTGTACCATTGCAGGTCTACAAGGAAAATGGCTTCTCTGTGATTTATTTGGCTGAGAAGCCTTGTAGACATAATGAAAAATAAAATCAACCAAATATCCAACCTTTTCTATCGTTGAAAGCATTCATTTGGGTGTTTGTAGTCAGCAGAGGCAATTTCTCTGAGACTGCAAGGAAGCCCAGCTTCCCCTAAAATGTCAAAAATTAAATGGTCAAATATGTACAGTTGTGTTTTCATTGACTACAAATGCGTTAGAACACGTTCATCTCGAAGAGGGGTTTGTTCAGAATCAGCTATTTACTGACAGTCCATTTACTTCCATTCACTTCAATGGGACTGAATGGAACAGTTTCTTTCATCGCCTCCAAACTCGAGGGTCATTGGATAAATGCCATGATTTTGTCCCGCCCCCGGACGCTCAGCCTCTGTGGGGGTGAATGGAGCTGTGGGCTGGCCTGGGCACCGAGCTTCCACATGATGATTGGAGGATCAGTCGAGAGACTGAATCCCATTTGATTGACAGCTATTTTAAGATATACACCACTTAATCATTGGGAGCTCAGTCCCATCGTGGATTTTGCAAATGAAGTCAAAAAACAAACTACAACCCATTTTTTGGTATTTGCTTGGTGAAATTACTGGACCATTTCCATTGTTCATTTCTTACACTGTATATAAAACACACTCATAGTATTTTCTTTTTTTCAGATTACAAATCTTTCCAACATTTCCTTGTTTAATATTGTTTCGTTAGTTCGTCCACAGACCTTGACAAATTTTATGATGTAAGCCGACAATGAGCTTCCCCTCTTTGAAAGACGAGCAGCCATCATTGGTCGTCACCAACCGCTCAAAAACTTTAAGTCACTTAAATCCAGAGATAAGCCACATTGCAGACTCCGATCACAATGTTCCACACCTTTGCACTTTAACTTTCAACCCAATTTCAGAAGTTTCTACACTGCTGAAATAAGTTGCACAAAGCAGCAATGCTAATTTCAAAAGAAGCAGTCAATGTCTGACTCCGCCCCCCCAAAAAATAGCTGTAATGTAACAGTGCTGTTGCTCTGTATCTGTGTGGTATATCCAAGCCAGGCCACAGACTGCATTGTAATTATTGCAATAATACACACACGGGAAAAAAAACAAAACAGGAAATCATGAGAAGAAGCATGAAAATGTTTGAAAGCAAAACCTAAAAAGATTTCTGACCCAAAATGACTTTTTGAAATGTCTGTTATTTGCATTTTTATTAAGAAAACAATGTTTTCCTTCTTTGTGCTCGGTTATGAAAATGCCTTTTTGTTTTTTAACTTTGCATATCAGAGCTCTGAATGCTCCAACAAGGAAGCATTTTCAAAACAAAAATAAACAATAGAGCATGAGAATTAAAGGAAACCTGCGCGGAACAAAGGAAATGATAAAGAAAATGGGTTTTAGATCAAAGTTTCTGCTCATTTCGTTGCCGTTTGTGATTTTGTTTGGCTACTGAAACTACTGTTGTAGAAGTGTGTTTATAAATGACGGCAGAAGTGCATCTTCTCACCTTTGGCTTTGCTGTCGGGTTCTGTCTTCATGCTGTCAGCTGCAACAGTCGCTGCTTTCCCCTCGTTGACCTGTGAGACAGAAAACGAGCCTTCAGCCCTCGACATACTCACACCTACGGCGCGCAAACAGTTTCAATGCGACAATCTGGTTTGGGACTTCCTGTGCTTACAGTAACAGGAGCCTTTCTGCAGCTGGATGATATAATGACCTGGTTTGATTCAGAGGCAGAGGAGGTACAGAAAGAGGTGGTGACAGTGGGAGTATAAACTGGCCTTTGATCTGATCAGGCTTTTCCATGCATCCTTTATCCAGACCTGCTTATTCCTGTTCAGTGTCAGGATAAGACTTTTGATAGATGTCAGGCCACTCTGTCTTATATTTGTTCTTATCTACTTTCTGTCCTGTTGCTCATGACGATGACGAATGCCTTCATCTTTTTTTTTTTAATCATAACGGTATCTTTTTATTCTAATCCCGTGTGCTGGTCAGAGTTAAAGTTGAAGCTAAACATCCACACAACATCACAGATGAAGTGAGCTTATACCTTTAAATAAAGATTCATTACTTTTTTTTGGTTTCTTCTCATTCACATAAACACTGTGACAACATACAGTCATTTGTAAAATGTATGTTTTTTTGTCCACCCATGTGCCATTATTTATTTAACAAAAATTAAGTCAAAAACTGAAACAACGATGTGGGCAATACACTTATGAGAGTTAGTTTCTTTAATTATCTAAGCTGCAGCCAGGTGCTGTTCATTATCAGCAGGTGTCCAGACGTCCACAGACATTTCAGCATTTTGCTTTACTGCAGGATTTATGTGCGTTAACACAATGTCAAGAGAGAAGGAAATAAGTAGTGGTCTTAGAGGAGCAATTGTTGCTGCACATAAGAAAGAATTACTGAAAAAACACAATGCTGATCAGTGGAAACAAAATACACACAAAACAATTCCAGGTTGGAAGATGCTCCAGAAACTTTACTATAAAGTCACACTGCAATGTTCAAAAAAATATGGAAAAAAAACATCTCACCCTCACAGGTCTCAGTAGTTTTCATGTCCATGACAAGACAATTAGAAAAAGACTCAACAGTTTGTATGGTTTAGTCAGCTACAAAGTAGCTGGTTTCTATTGTTAGTCAGCTACTGAATCATGAGAATATTATTGCCTTCGTGATTTTTTTAGCTTCATTTTTGTTCAATAAATAATACGTCTTATGTTGGGTTTGCCTTACACAGAAACCCACTATGGTCAGATGACTTGCATTTAAAGAAAAAAAAAAAGATTAAAAGAGGAAGTATGTGACTGTACTTTAATGCAAATGCTAATGAAAGCATAGAAACAAAAATGTGTTGAAATGCACATAAAAGCGCGCAACAAACTGCATTTAAAGCCTACTGTGAAATGAGATCAGATTTAGCATAAAAAAACAACACCCTGATTCAGTGAAGAAGGGTGTGAGTGTGTCGTTAAAGCGGCCGTTGTTTCGCTGCTCGAGAGGATCGCTTGAGTGTGTTTGTGGAGCCGTGGTGGCTCTTCTACAAGAAAACGCACATGCTCACAGTGTACAGTCTGTCTGAACACATACGTGACTCTGTTCAGCTCAGTACCAGCCCCCCCGTCACACTTCCTCCCTCTTCCCTCCCTAATAAGACCCATGTGGAACCACAAACTTCGAGGCATCTCTGCAACATCGCAGAGAGGTTTGCATATTCAGCAGTCATGTGCTGCTGGGCCTCCAACGGCCAGCACGGATCAATCCTGTGAGACTTTTGAAGGCCGGTGGGGACAGATTGGAGGGACTCAGACAGTTAACCATTCATCTACTTAATAAAACACTTGCATTTTTTCTTATTCCACATACCATTTTCTTGGTCCACACACACAAAACCCAGATATCAATGGGTCTTGGCTTGTGTTATATGAGCCAGATGTATGAGCCAGATGTGGCCCAAATTTCAGAAGCTAGTTTTGACACGGTGATGTGGAAAGTTTTGTGAGGGCGAGGTCTGGCCCAACGGCACAAAGACAGAAGGACTTGGGTCATATCTGGTTGACACGTGACTGAATTTAGTCAGCCACAAAAAACAAAAGTGGGCGAATGAAAACTGCAGATACCAGCGAGGTTTTCATCAGATACTCTTACTTATCTTGGAATTATCCAACAATCTATATATGAGAGTGCATATAAGTACATTGTACATTCAGAGTATCTTCATAAGTAAGTACATTGAGAGTATCGTTCTTATCTTATTACAGCTCAAATCTGAATAAAAGCATCAACAGGCATTTCATTCAGACACTATGGGAGCTTCACAGCAGAACACAAGGACCACAGTTAAACCATCTAATTTATAAATGTAGTAGCCGATTTAAATGATAAAAGTGCTGTCAGGGGGACTAGAGAATTTCTATATAAATACAGTCAATTTACTCTTCATAACTGTGAAGAGCCAGGAAGTGATTAGCTTATCTTAGCCAATAAGGGGACACAGCTAGCTTGGTTCTGTCTGAGGGTATAGCTGGCTAATTAAGCTAATTAACTTGTGTGATTTCTGTAGATATAACAACACAAAAAAGTGAGAGAGAAAGAGAGAGATCAGAAATTGCTGCTACTAGCTGAAAAACAGCTTATTCAGAGTTAGCAGTTGTGCAAAGCTAACTGTTTACAGCAGCATGCAGGTGTTTTGCACCTGTCTGTTTGTTGTGTTGCAGCAGGGGAAAAGCATCGACTATTTATGGGATCACGCTAAGAAAACCACAGTGGAAAACATCGATTAAATTAGGTAGTTAATTTCACCAGTGACAATAACAAACCAGTTATGCAAATGTAACACAATGTAGCAATTCAAAACAAGATAAATCATGACTACAAATACAGTTTGAAGTCACAAATAGTGAGGAAACTATGAAATCAGATTTTGTCAACACAGAAATTCCCAAATCTTACCATGTAGTTTCCTCATTACTACTTTCTGTCAAAATATCCATTCTCACGTGAGAATGTCACCAAATACAGGTTATATTTAAAGCAATTATGATTTAGCAGATGATTAGGATGTCGTCTTTTAAATGAAGTGTGCTATTTGCTTTTTGAAAAAAGCAACGCAATGGAAATTGAAACTTCCCGAAAAAAAAAGTTTCTAAAATTACTTTACTTGTAGCTTAACTTATTACACGGCAAACTGCAAGTCAGATGATGTCCTAGCCTTGCTGCTATTGGATTAGTAAGTCTTTTCTTTTGTCTTTTTGCCCACTACATCCTGTGTGTTTAATTTTGGTTGATAATAGGCTATATTATATATTGCTCACTGGTTCATAGTTGATTTCATAACAGAAGCTAGGAGATGACGTGGACAGCTTCGATAGATATGCTCTGAGTTGGACGAAGTGATTGTTTCCAAATGAGCCTTCGGGATTCTGTCCCCGTCAACTAGTCAACAAATGCACGTGTGTTGCGTTGCTCCTGGGGAGGCTAACAGATAATTGTGCTTCTCAACCACAGGGAGGCACTAAAGAGTACAATCTTACATGGTGATGTACAAATAAACCTCAAAGTTTCCCGACCATAACCTTAGCCAAGGTGTTTTCTCTGCCTAAACCACTGCTGAGAGTCTTAAAACGTTAATACTAAACAGCACATTTATTTGCCAATTTGAAGTTTCCACATCATTATATTAAAGCCACTATAAGCAGCACATGGGGGCACAATAAATCTGCTTTACTGACCGAAGAGCCTTTGATAATACTGTGCTAATGACTGGTGAAGGTCCAGTAGTTCTTGTAACATCTCTTTGTCCCACTTGAGGAACTCTTTGTTGTGTCTTAAGTCAGGGACTGACATGGGCTTCGGTCCACATGGCATATTTATGGTAAACATTCAGACACAGTGTACGTTTTTAAGACTGTAATGTACGAACAAGTGCTGTCCCATTCTAAAACTGCTGTTGTGCAGAAATTAAAAGGGGACTTTCTTCTGTGCCTGCTTTATCTGAGTTACCGCCAAGTTACTGCCAAGATGAGACTTTTCGTCAATCATACTTTTCCCCATTTCTTTTTTTTTTTAAATCAACAATTAAAGATGTGCTGGTGTTGGTGCTGAAGGTGGACTGTTATGTTCCTCTAGACTGAAAACTTAGCAGTGGAGTGTTCTTCTGTCCTACATCAACATGACTGGCGACCACTGATTGAGTGAAGTCTACTGACCTTCTGATCGTTTTGACGACATTATTCAGGTAAATGCACTGTACTTTGTTAAAGTGAGAACGCGTCTTTTCAACATAGAAATTGTGTGTGTATGTATGTGCATAAATAGACAAATTGTCACACAGCCATGAACTTTTCCTGTGATACGCAGCCCCCACGTGGTAAGAAGTTGTTTTGCTACATAGGGTGCCTTTAAAATACAGAACATTTGTTTTTGAGTCATGACTTCAAAAATGCATTTAATTTTGACAGTTTGTTCGTCATCAAATGCAGAAAAGAAATCTGGCTAAAATAATAAAATTCTGATGTTTTAAATCTAAATTCTCTGTAGGCTCTGTGCACTTTGCATTGTTCATGATCTAACATTTAAATACCATGTAAAATATTTACTGTAGTAGTCAGGAGCCCCAAACATTGATGCTGAAACACAGATGTAAACCAACTCAAGCTAAAATTGAGACCTGACATTTTGATGCGGTATCTATCAATTTATTCTAAGACCAAAACAAGACGCACAAAAGCCTCTGAATATTTTTGGCCACTTTATAATCGGCATCATTGCAACACGGCAGCTGCACACTCTGAGTCAGTGTTTTTCTTCTGACTCACTGACTTGTTTTGAATCGTTCTCCTGTGATTAAGGCTGGATTGCCTTTTTGGTCATCCAGTTCAGTAAATCCTCAATAAATGTTATGGTTGGTTGAGCAGCACAGTAGCTTGGTGGTTAGCGCTGGTGCCTCACAGTGAGAAGGTTCCTGGTGAGAGTCCCGTGTACTTCGGTTCTCCACTACAGTCCAGAAATATGTATGTCTGCTTAATCTGTGGTTCTACATAACCCATAGGCGTGAGGGTGTTTTTTTATTCGTCTATACGTTCAATGAACTGGAGCCCTGCCACGGTGTACCCCTGATGGGCTCCAGCAGACCCCCGCGACCCTGAATGGGAAGAGGCGGGTACAGATAACGGATGGATGAATTTCATAGTTCATTTAATCAAAAGGCGGTTCCATGCTGACACTCATGCACCCATGCTGTACCATTTACATAAAGATGTACCTTCAGTTTGACCCCAGCGGCTTCTACATACTGGCCCAAGCAAGAAAGCAAGAAAAACCAAAGCAAACCAGGAAAAGTCACGTCCTTGCATACACGAAACCAGCATTTCAGAAACAAAGGTACAACTTGGTGTATAATGTCACATGACAGGCAGCCACAACGGAGTTAAAAAACAACTGAAAGTCGTGTGGTCTGCGCGATACATTTGCCTGTTGAGTAGCGACTAATTTCAACATCTGCCGAAAAGTCAGAAGTTCTTTAATCTCTTCATCTCCCTAATTTGACATTGTTATGTTGATGGAAAATTAATGTACAAATGTGTCTCCTACTGTAAACTTCTACTTCTTCGTCCATCCATCCATCCATCACCTATACCCGCTATTTCCTGTGCAGGGTTGCGGGGGTCTGCTGGAGCCTATCCCAGAAAGTCAGGGGTCCACCCTGGACAGGTCTCCAGTCCATCGCAGCTACTTCTTCGTGTAAAAGGTAACACAAGTGGTCTCTGCTTGTTCACGCCTTTTTGAAAAGAAAAGAGTGGGGATCTGAATTTACACCTTTCAGAATATGGCAGTTAAATACTGGGAAGAATAAATGTTGCAAGGGTCTAAGATATGTTTATCTGTCCAATTATTAAATCAGAGGGGCGTCCGATGTAAAGCCTGAACAAAATCAATAATCTTCTAACTTTCTAACCCTTAGAAAGGAAAAAGTCAACATTAACCCTACTATGGAACCATGGTTACTGTTAAAAGGACAGTTATTCTTTATTTTCTTAACCAGCTCTGTGTTGTCAAATTTCTTGCTAGTTCCTAGAGTTGTTCATAAAAACTATTTTAAAATTTTTTTTAAAAATTTGTCCTAAAAACCACAATTTCTTTCTGGCATAATGACAAATTAAAAAAAAAATGTAAATTTTGTTGTAAAATGTCTCAAATTTCACAAACTTAGTGACTTTTCTCATAAAATTGAGCTTTTTGAACAAAGAACATTTTTTCCTTATAAAATCACTCATTTAAAACTTTTGTTTTTACAAGACTTTTTATCATACAATCATAACTGTCACAGAATTGTGACTTTTTAACTTAAAATTACTGACATTTTGCCATAAAATATGGTCAAAATGTTGCAATAAGTAGTTGTAAAATTGCTCATTTTTGTATAGTTTCAACTTTTTGTGATAAAATCACAAATTTCCATTCTAAAAGAAGTTAATTATACAGAAAAAGAAAAGTCACGAGTTTTGACAAAAATTAGGAACTTTTTGTGCTGCTAACGTTTGCTAAATCCCGACTTTCTAACATAAACCAGCAGCTCTAAACCTCAGTTGTTCCACTTTTTCACATCAGTACCGATCAAACGGGCAGTCACAATGAAATTTCCTCAGAAATGTCTGAGTTATAAGATCAGCATCGTCTTTGCACTCTCTTGTGGACCAGATAAAATAAAGCGGTGGGCCAGAATGAGATAATGAGTCAGCAGTTCCACACAATTTTCCCTGTGTGACTCTGAATCAATGCAGCGAAAATGAAACCGTCCGCTCTTCTTCCTCTTTCCTTTCAATATCAGAGCTGAACACACTGGACCACAGCAGTAGGACTTATTAATTTTCCAGCCATTAAAGTAGCTGCTTCATCTCCGCATGCATCACGTGTGAATCGTCTGACCTTCCAGTTCAGTTCTAAAGTCATCACGGCTGCAGTGACTCAGCAGGACGGAGACGCTCCCCTGTCACCTCCTCCAGAGCCTCATTAGGGAGCGGAGAAGTCGTCTCACCATAAAGCAACATAACAGCTTCCCACTCAGCGGGACAGGCGCACAAACATCCTTCAGACACACACACACACACACACACACACACACACACACACACACACACACACTCAGAGCCAAAGCAAGCTTTGATGACCAGGAGGCAGCTTTTAAAGCCCTTTGAATCTTTTTTTGTTTTATAGAGACCTTTTATTCCAACTATCCATATTCCTTTCTTCCATTTGTAGTTCACTTGTTTTTTTTAACAGATTATCAAGTGTCAAATGTGACATAAAACATTCCAGCATTGAGGGGATTGTGAAATTATTCATCCAGTTTTCTGGTATTTCATGCAAAAAGCCTGCTTCCTGTTAGAGTTTCTCCTTATTATTCTCATTAAAAAAAAAAAACTTACTTCATAACAAAAATGGGATTTAATTGCTATTTCAACAACTAATTCATTGTTTGAAACATCCAAATTTATGGAAAATAAAGAACTGAAAAAACAAAGAGACCGACTGGACGATTTAATTTACTGAAACTTTTGTTCTTCGTCATAAGAAAATAAAAACAAATTAGTTAAAACTAAATGTTTCAACTGCAAAACCAAGATTTTGTTTCTGTAATTTGTACCTAAAAGAGGAAATATTTGCAAAAATCTGCAACTAAAAGACGACATCCCTGGAGTCTGAAACTTAAGATCACTTGATCCTTGATTTGGAAAAGAGATGTCAATAAGAGACATAAATAAGATAAATTCAGAGCTGTAATAAAATTGAAGTTCTAACGATGAGGAGGAAAAGAATGAGGAACTGGTCCTTACCGTCCTCTCCCGTGTCTCCAGTTCAAGTCAGACAGATCTTTAACCTAAACCAGCGCAGCAGCAGCAGAACATGTGAAAATGTGGGCGTCAGTGAAAATCTGTCTCACCTCCCCTCCTCTTTCCTTCTCTGTCTGCTCTGCACAGCTCTCACTTCTGCTTTGCTTGTCAAAGCCCTGCAGGAAATTTGTGTATGTGTGTGTGTGTGTCTCAGTCTCTGTGTGTGTGTGGGGGGGGGTATGAACAATAAACCACTTCCTGTGCTGTGAAACTGAAACAGAGGAAGGGGAGGAGCCAAATCTGCGACTTCCTTTCCTCATTGCTTCACGCACATCCAGCAAAGAGTCACAAAGCATCCAAAGAGGGCATGATGGCGCGCTATAGGGTCAGTGGGATGCCGCCCGAAGTGGCAGGAGCGCAGCTGTTTAAGCGTGACGCACCTTGTCGCCTTCCGAGTCCACGTCCATGGAGCGAGGTCGGAGCTTGATCGGCTGGTCTTTGAAGATGTCGCCAAAGCCAAACCCTCGAACCTGAAGGGCGGTTAGAAAGAAGCTCTGTCATGTTTGCGGCCAAAGCATTAAAATCCACTTACATTGTCGCCAAAACAGAAACACAGAGCTTGTGCTTGTCCCTGGTCCAACGCAAAGCAAACACGAGGCGTTAGACACACCGGCCTCTGTGATTTAATCTGGCAGCACTGAATCTGACCTGGCGCAAGGCTCAAAGTGTAAACTACAGGGAATAAAGAAGGTTTTCTAAAAAACCTAAAAGAGTCTGAAACTCTGCAAAAAAAAAAAACCCCAGAGGAATAATGTGTCTCAGTATGTAGGCCAGTCCAGCCTCAGGAGGCTCCAGAGGGCCCAGATTATACGACTTTATTACTGTCAGCATGATTCCATTTATGAAAACTTCCAACTAAATTTGCATCAGTCTCGTGGTCAGTCAAACACCTTCACTTTTGTTTTTTTTCCTTCTACACGGAGGGCAGGAGGATAGGTAGAATACTTGATGCTCATGCTAACGCTAACTCAGTCCTGCCATGGAAGAGAAACTAAACTTTTAAGCTTCCAGTTTACACAACCTGGCTACAAAGTCCAACGGCTGAAAGCGACAGAGAGAAGAACAGAACACGAGTTCAGAGACATTTCAACAGGAGTGAACGGACCCAACGCTCCTGCAAGCGGAAACAATTCAATTCAAGTTCAAAAACACTTTTTAAAGGTACGGCCTGCCATTTCTGATTTTGACTGGATCATAATCGACCAAACCGTATGAAAGATAGCAGAGGCTGCAGGATGCATTCTACACGAGCTGTTCAACCTCCAAACCCACGTTCAAATCACTGAGCATGTGGAGCAAAGTGATTCTCTTTTAACCTGTAAACAGGCGCCGGCTGGTCCATGCGTCCATAGCGTCCATATTGTTGTGTAGATTCACCTCATTTGACTCAACTGCATCGAGCTCTGGTCTCTCCAGGGCCGGTAAAAACCACAGAGCACGCGTGTCCTGATGCATACAGACCAGAGTTCTTATCATTTTTAATTTTTTAACAGTTTTGATTTTTATTTAGTTGTTTTCAGCTTGTTTGATCATTTCATTTTAGTGTTAGTTGAACAAGCGCATTCCTAGTTTCAGTTTTGAAAATTGGTTTAGTTTCAGTTTTGTTTTAGTCTTAGTTCTAGTTTTCGAGGTGTCAAAAATCTAGGATGAAAGAATCCTGTCAACAGTGCCATAGTACACAAATCCTTCATTATTTCCTTTGAGTAATTAAAAAAGGAAGCGTCAAATGTCCAAAGGCACTGGAAGACAGAATGTAGTGCAAAATAAAACGGATGTCACCAAGCATCAAAAAACGAAGGCAACATTTTATTAAACTTTTAAGACAACAGTCTTTGTCTGAGCGCTTAGCATTCTTAAGTACCATTGCTGAAAATGTAAATAAATTTAAATAAGAGTTGAGGGGAGATCAAAATGAGTCTCCATTGTGGAGATAACTTACAAACACATGCACAGGAGCACACAAAAAGAGCACATGTGAACCTCCCGCTACATCACCAACCTTCTTCTGCAGTTCACAGCAGGAAATGATGCGTTACGTTAGACTGATCTGCACATGTATGATCAAGCCTGGTGGAACGATAGTTCCAAAACTGTAAAATAAAATAAAATAGAAATAGAAATATAAAGAGCTACGTATGGGAAGTACAAGCGAGCTGCAGAAAAAGAACCCACACTGCCCTCTAGTGGTTGGTGATGTAATTACAGACAAACAAAAATGCAGAAGTATAACCGCCAAGGGAAGCATCGGGTGCGCAGCCTTCGTACGTAGCTGCTATGCAGGAGAGTAAATCGGGCTTAGTCAGTCGTAGGATCAGTTCCTAACGCTGTTAACTCCGCAGGACATGATTCATCCCACACGGAGCCCCCATATTACAAAAACCCACCGAAGGCCACAAGCTGGTCTCCTCATCGTCCAGATAGCAGGGTTAGGGTTGAGTCGGCAAGGACATTTGATGTAAAAACAAAAAGAAAAAGAAAGAAAAGCATAGGTATGTAAAACCCAGTGATCTGCTGTGGCAACCTCTAAGAGGAACGGCAAAAGAAGAAGTAGTCTGAAATGTTTTGGTTGCCGTTTCCCCACATGCTATTTTTACTTTACAGGCTGGACAGATTGCTATCTTTGGGCATCCTGAGTTCAGTGAAAAACCTTCATTACACACTTCTGTTTCATTGCATCATCATAACGTGTTGTCGGTCAAAACAATCACCTGACTGCCAACTGGTGCAGCTCAGAGACCAAAGTCGTTCATATCTACGCAGAGGTCGCTGTCAAGCTGGGTTTGACCAAACTGGTTAGTTTTCATACGTATGCTACTTGGAATATTCCGTAAAATCAAATCAACTTGGCAAAAACTCACAACATATTAACATACACACAAAATAAAGATTTCATTGAGATGGATGATCTTGCTGGGCTGAAACCGACTCACGCTCCTGCTGGTCGTTGATGGAACAACACAGTTGTAGGTAAGTATGAGCTGGAAATATGGACCAGACTCTACGTTCTGCAGAGATTCTGTTTATGTGTGAAAACGGATTCTAGAAAAGACGCCTGAGGGACTTTCCCAGCCAGTGCATCAGTTTTTGCAGCCTTCAGATCGTCCCAGCTGCTGTCAACGTCCTCAGCGTCAAAAGAAGGAACTATTTCTGAAGGCGGAAGCGTTTTACTTACTGTGACAGACTGTTCAGTGTGTGTGTGTGTGTGTGTGTGTGTGTGTAGTCTGAAACACTGCAGCTCGCTTGTGTGTGTGTGTGTGTGTGTGAGGGGAAAATAAATATTTGCAATCTTTATTCCCCTCTCATCCCAACTGTCAAAACCGGATGAACAAAAATGTAAAAAAAACAAAACAACAAAAAAAAAGGAACAAGTAAAAGTAAAGGTTCACATATGAAACCTGAAAAAAAACTGAATTTGATTAAAAATTATGACCTAAAAATAAATAATGACTCCCTGATTACACACTTCTGCCTCCCAGGACATAAATTCATCATGTGTGAAGGTAGAGAACGATAAAGATGATATATGTGTAATCTTATTGATAAGTGATTGATCACCTTCTTGGGCTGGATTTCTGACCCAGTTTCCGACCGACTGTCTCCTCCATCACTTTCGCTGCCCGGACTTTCCTTACCTGCGCAGAAGAAAATAAATCTGTGTCAGCTTTAATCAGAGGCAGGAGTAAATGATTTCCTTCATGACTCACTGGTGCGGCTGCGGACTTCCTCCTGCGAGGTGGGCGTGTCCAAAGAGGTCGCATCCGGCTCCGCCTGAATCTCTTTGGTGAAATTGGAGGGAAACATTCCGGTTTTTCCATGAAGGACCCCTTCCCACCACCCCTCCTCTACCTGAGCACGAAGAGGGAAGACGGTACGAGCGGAAAGCGTTAACGTGCGTTTAAACACAGAAAGTTTTACGGGCACAAACACCAAACAGCAGAAATAACAACTCCAGACTCAAAGGTTATTTATTGTCATTATTTTTTCTTCTATTTTAATGTTCATTTTGGTAAACAATCATAGTACGGAAGTCCAGTTAAAAAAAAAAAAAAAGATTGAAAGATATTAAAATATTTTATATTTTGTAAAGTTAATTTTTTTTCTCAATTACAATTTTAATTGCAGCATTTTCAATTTTGATTAAAAACATAAAATTGAAAATACATAAATAAAAACATAGAATCTTCCTCAGATAATAGAGTTTAATGTAATTTAGTTTAATTTAATTTAATTTAATTTAATAAATAATAGATTATTTTTACAGAAAACATATACGAGGTAAAAATGTAATTTTTTTTCACATCTAATATGAAAAATACCAAAAAATAATAATTTGACAATAATTTTAACCCAAATTTAAACTGCAAAAATAAAAAATATTTATTGTTATTGATTTAAAAACATATGATGAGTCACATTTTTGACTTTTCAAACCTTTTTCAGTGCAGATTATCTGGGCTGACTGACTCAAAATTTAACATGAGGAACCTTTATGAAGGAGGAGCGCTGGTCAGCTTCATGTCCTTTTGTGACATATTAAAAAAAAAACAACAAAGTCCAGTTTTGAACGTTAAAAGGATTCGAAAGCTTGCACAGTCAGCCATCCTGATTCTTTTCCTCTTCAACACAGGAAGTTAGTGCCGTACCTCTGTGTTGTTAACTCCAGGCGATGAGATAAAATTATACAGAAAGAAAATATCGTCTGGACACAAAGAAACGACGCATGTGACGAACGACAACCAGACTAACAACAACAACAAAAGACAACTAAACCACTGCTGTTGAGCAGGAAAGTTGATAAATCACTGAGGTTGGACGCACTTTGGCCAACTGCAATTATTTTAAATCGCTTTAAAAAACAAAGTTGAGTTGAGTTGATTTTTGGGACTTGTTGATATAAGGTGCTACAAGCAATCCTGCAGCCATCTTGGTGTTTGAATTGTGACTCTTGGACGCTCCTCTATGACATGCTGCATAATGCACATTTAATGCACAGTTAAATTGGCACAGCCGACCAGTCAACCGAAGAAGCAGAAATAACAGCTGATATGCTCTTCGAAGTTGATGGTATTACTATTTTCCATCCATCCATCCATCCACCCATCTTCTTCTGCTTATCTGGTACCGGGTCATGGGGGCAGCAGCTTGAGCAGGGACACCCCGATTTCCCTTTCCCTGGACACCTCCTCCAGCTCTTCCAGGAGGATCCCCAGATGTTCCCAGGCCAGCCGAGCAACATAGTAGCTCCAGCATGTCCTGGGTCTTCCTCTGGGTCTCCTCCAGGTGGGACATGCCCGGAACACCTCCCAAGGGAGGCGTCCAGGGAGCATCCAATTCAGATGCCCGAGCCACCTCAGCTGGATCCTCTCGATGTGGAGGAGCAGCGGCTCAACTCCGAGCTCCTCCCGGGTGACAGAGCTCCTCCCCCTATCTCTAAGG
>JBAMYA010088241.1:0-22177 GCA_037176975.1 Arrhamphus sclerolepis | reverse complement strand
GTTATTTCTGCAACAAATGCAGTGATAAACAAACCACCTCAGTGTAACCATACTTATGAATCATGGGTAGATCAATCTAGGTCACAACATTTTCACAACCTCCTCTATTTTAGGTAATCAAAGAGAATATTAATGGAAAGAGTATGAGATGAGTGTTGTAAATGAAAAATGGACTGTGAGGTCAATGGAAACTGGTTACAGCTCAGTAACATTCCTGAGGGAATGGTCCGGAAAATGGAGTTGTTTCTTAAAATGCAAAGTTACAGAACATGAAACACAGCATTTTAACACTGAACACTGCCTTTTGTGTCCTCTTTCCTGCAAATAGGAGATATTTAGGGGACACAAACCTGTTAGGAAAGCAGTAATTATTTATTATTAACATTTAACAATGATAATACTACTGCTACTACCACTGCCACGACTACTACTACTACTAATAATAATAGTAATGTAATTTTATCAAATGATAATAAATTAATCCTTTGTTTTATTTTTAACTTGCAAAGTTCAAGAGGTGTTTTAAATATCAGGTGAAATAAAAAAGAAATACCAGCTCAGTTTAGAAGCATGCCATAAACCCTTTGGCAGGTGTAACCAAATTAATGACTGCAATTATATTATTGAGTGCCTTTACCTATTAAAATGCAATGTTCCATGCTTGACATTTAAAACAGGGCAGTGGGCTTACACCGGGGCTGTCATTTGGATTAATTACATTTTCTCTAGAGAACACTTTGAAACACTCAATACGTAATTAAGATGGCTTTTTGAAGCTTTTCTCCAGGGTAGTGGTGGTCTTGCATGCCGGAGTCTTGGAGGAAGGAATACAAGCAAAAACAATCAAAATTTCATAGAGAAAAAAAGGACACTGTAGGATATCAACAATAATAACAGTAATTCAATTCAAGATGGCAGCGCGAGCAGATCTTCAGCCCTGGCATCTCACTAGTTTTTGCAATCTTTCAGTATTTTTCTGGCTCGTTTTGAGTCTGTTTGGTCAAAACAGTTGTGCTTTTACATCCTACACCCGACATGAGCTTTAAGACGTTTGATTACGTTTCTCTGAAACTTGTATCGTTGCTCTCCCACTCATCCCTGGGATCTCCAGGACACCAGGAGCTTCAAACTCTACCTGGAAGTGCTTGCAGGCAGCAACAAGATTGTGAACAAAGGCAAGAGAGGTGCGGCGGGATAAGAGCCAAGCTAAGGCTAACACCACATCAGCGCTTTCTGCCCAGCATCTTCCTCGCTAATGTTCACCCTTGGTGAACAAGATGGACGAGATACGACTACAACTCGCCCACAGTAATGGACTTGGACTTGGAATGTCATGATGCTCACTGAAACATGGCTACACGGCAGCATACCAGACAACGGACCAGACATTGTGAAGCTACTGCTATTATTTATGCACTGCATACGCTTACTGCTTATAGCACTTCTGGTTAGATGCTAGACTGCATTTCATTGCTCTGCACCTGTACATGGGTAATGTCAATAAAGTTGAATCTAATCAAATCTAAAGTAAAATGTAGATATGCCATGTAAGTTTGATTCTACAGAAAAATTATGTATTTTAAATTTTCCGTTGGAACCACTGAATACTTCTCAGAATTCTCAACACAGGACTCACAAAACTCAAAAACTAATTTTCAATAAGCTCACTAACATCTGTGATTATTTTATGGATTTCATGCAGGCAGGGGTACCCTGGACAGGTCTCCAGTTCCATCGCAGGGCATTTTATAAATTTTATTCATTCAAAAACTAAACAGACATCCAGAGCCAGAAAACCAGAGGCCTATTGCACAAACCCATGATAAGGGGTTAAGCAAGATATGCCAGTTATCCTGACTGAATTTATTAGTCAGCTGCATGAAAGGATCTGGTAAGTTACCATGGAGACTTAGTCTGAGACTAACTAAAAATAATAAAGGCCTCACATTCAGGAATATTAATTTGTTGATTATGAAACATGAATGCATAGTCTGCCCAAGTGGCAACCATCCCACAAGCCCAACAAGAAAGTACGGTTTACTCCAGTTCGTTGACTGACCACTAGGTGCTGGCTCCAAAACAGAGAAAATCTACATTGACCACCATGTTAAAAGTGCCAACTTTACAGAAGAATTAAAGGGACACTGTGTAAGTTTTAAGTTCTCTCTTAAAACCTACAGTGGACTCATTCCAGAGGCGAGGATCTCTGGCCTGGAGAGAGCGATCATCACACGTTTAAAACGAGTGTGAGGGGCCATCAAGAGTTTAGGTCTGATGACCTTAGAGAGCGTGAGGGAGAGCAGGGTCTCAGTAGCTCAGCTATGTATGAGGGGCTTGATCATTAAGAGTTGTAAAAGTAAGAACTAAAGTCTTAAAATGAATCCTTAAAGCAACTGGTAACCAGTGTAAAGAATATAAAATCAGAATGATATGTTCCCTTTTTCTAGAACCCGTAATGAGTCTTGCTGCTGCGTTCTGCACGGTCTGAAGATGATTTACAGCCTTTTTATTAAAACATATAAAAAGAGTGTTGCAGTAATCAATACGAGATGAAACAAAGGCATGGATTATCATCTCCATTTCAGGTTTTGGGATCATGGACCTCAGTTTAGTGATGATCTGCAGGTGATAAAAGCAGTTTTTCACCAACTGTTTACAGTGGTGGTCCAGGGACATGTCCCTGTCAAACAACTCCTAGGTTGTAGGCTAGGTTGGACAGAGAGACCTAACTGACCTAAATGCTGCTTTATGAGGGGAAGCTGGACATCATCAGCATATAGATGGTAGGAAACACCATTGAACTCACTGATTATCTGTCTAAGAGGAATCATGTAGAGCAGGAAAAGAAAACGGCCAAGTACTGATCCTTGTGGGACCCCACAGACTAAAACTGGTAAATATGGACCAAGAAACTCCTGTCCTCTCAGATAGGACTTGAACCAATCAAAGACAGTCTCCGTAGTCCCAAAGTTGTCACTGAGTCTATTTAATAGGATTTTATGATCCATTGTGTCAAATGCAGCGGTGAGGTCCAGCAGTACCAGGACTGTGAATTTACCAGTCTGCTGCCATCAGGACATCACTAGAGACTCTTGTTCAGGCCGTCTCAGTGGAGTGTTTTTTACGTAACCTTATCGGATGGTGTCGAAGGAAGAATTATCATTCATAAAAGCATTTAATTGTTCAGCCTTTTCCAGGATCTTAGCTATAACGGGGAGCTTTAAAATGGGTCCATAATTTTTTAAATCAGCAGGATCCAAGTTTGATTTTTTTAATTTAGGTTCAACTGCCCTCTGTTTAAAGGAAACTGGGACGACACCAGTTTGAAGAGATTTATTTGTAATCTCTACAATGCAGGGGCAAATTGAGCCAAAAGTTTTAAGGAACAGTGATGTTGGGAGTATGTCCAGAGGGCTACAGGACGGTGTCATGGTAGCAAGGAGCCCACTGATGTCTGACAGTGAGACCAAAGAAAACGAGGACCATTTACACCAAGGAGGCAGAACACTACAGGGGATTAAGGTTCTTTGCAGGATATTTGTCCTGATGTCATTCAGCTTGTTTACCATAAAGCTGGCAAAAGCATTAAAATCAGTCGTAGAAGAGACCAGGGCTAAGGGGACATCAGGGGATGTGATAGAGCTGATGGTATCAAACAGAAACTTAGGATTTCTCTTAAGAGAGATAAGTTGGGCAAAGTAAGCAGCTCTTGTGGTTTTTAGCAGATTGTTTAGAGTTATGTTTGTTAGCAAACAAGATGAAACTTGTTTTAATTGATACATGAGGACGTACTACAGCCTGTATGTTTGAGAATTCCTAAATAACTGTATCTCTATGTATATCTGTATGAAATGGAGTGGAAAGTATGTGGATTTGTTTTTCATTTATGGTGTCAGGGAGAACTGGATGAGTATATGCTGTAAACCAGTGCGGCATAAACTGGCATGTGGTGCTTGTTTCCTCAGTTAGATGTGTTTTTACCTGCAGGTGATGGAATCCCCCATAAGCCATTATTATTCTGTCAAATACAGTAATATGTATGTTTTCACACACAGACACACATTACATTTACCTTTTTATCTGATTCTTGGTACATGTACACACATACAGCCATGCTGTTTTCCTTATTCTTCATGATTGTGGAATAACTTTACTTACACACACAAGTAATTCCATATGCATTAAGACAGTCACATGCACAGACTTGTTGAAAACAGTCTTCTGCAAAGCCACTGATGCAGCCCTTCAGACGCTAAGCAGGTTGGGAAGTTTACATGAAAACAGGGACTTCAGAGGGCTTATTATGATGAAAAGTACATATAGCAGAACAGATGTACGCCTTGCTGATCTGAGGAATGTCCTGCACACTGTAACCTCAATATCCTAGCAACAATGAAACTTATTATATTAAATGCAAAAAAGTAGTGATATGTGATCATAACTTGTACCTGTATAGAGCCAATCAATCCATTCAGTCATTTAAATTATCTTTAAAATTGCATAAATACAAGTAACGGTTGATACACAATGTCATTATTTAGTCAACAGCAAACAAGCATAAAACCAGCCAAAGCTTACTGCCTCCATTAGGATGCTGGGTAAGTAGCAGCAAGACAGATCTGATCAAATCACCTAAATACACTTGACAAACTCCTGCTCCTGCAGCCTCAAAAAACCCACAAATGGTTTGACAGTGGGCATGAGGTATTTCTGTTTAAAGGGTGTGTTTGGTTTGATCCAGATATTGTGTTGTGCAATTATGCTAAACATCTGCACTTATGTCGGATCTGATTCTGGATTCTTTAGATACTTTTTGAACCCTGTTCAAACGTTCTGGAGATGCGTTGCTGCCATCAAAGTCAAGATGAGCTAATATTTCCATGAAATGTCAAATGTTTCACTTATAAACCCTGATAGGTTCTTTCCGTTCTATTAGCAATAAAATATGGGTTTATGAGCTTTACAAATCATTGCATTCTGTTTTTATTTATGTTTTGCACAGCTTCCCAGCTTACGTGGAATTGTATTTGTATTTCTCAGAGCATCCACAGTCTGATCTTTTGTAGATTTAGTGGGATGTCCACAGTTCCCTCTTAGCATTTGTATTAACACACAAGTCGTTTTCTTCCAATAAAACAATACTTTTTGGATAAATTAGTCTGTAAAAAAAACGCAATATGTTATTGTTCATTTGAGGTTGTAAATTTAATAATAGGATCCACTACAAATAGATGATATTTAAAATGTTTTTTAAAGCAAAATGAAACAAAAAAACATACTATTAAAAGGGAGGATGCTCAATGTTCCATTTGACAGTGTAAAGAATAGAAGTACTGTATGTTTGCGTGAATGATGGATTAAAGCACTTCCCTCGCCCTCGTCATCATCAGGCAGTCAGCGCTTCGTGGCCCTTAAACCGTAATCTGTTGGGGGCCTCTCAGCAGTGCAGCTGCAGGATTAAGCACCTGCTGCCTTTAAAAACACACCTCCAGTCAGGATTGTCATCATTAAAACACCTGACTTAAACAAAGTCTGGGACTGATGTAAATATATGGAACGAAGCAAAAGCTTGTTTCTTTGCATTCCTCTGCTCTGACGTCAAACAGGAAACTCGGTCGCTGTGAGGCCACAAGAGGGACAGGTTCACTTCCAAAAACCAGCGGAAACTTAATCTTTTCTCTGTTTTCCTGATTTTTTTATGGCTTTACCATATTGTGAATATTTGAAATGAAATGAAAATGAGAAATGAAATAAATGAAATGTAAACGTGCTACAGTAGGTGGTTCTACATGCCTGTTCTTTCCTCCAAATGTTTAAATTACCAGGATTCCATCTCTGTGAAATCTCTGTCTACTCCATTATCACTACAATAATTGTTTGAATACCTGTTCAAATAAGAAATATTATTTATAGACTTATTTGAAACAGTTTGAAAGGCTTCCTATGTTTAGAATTTCTTTTTTTCATCTATTATTTATGTGAGTTCCCACTAAGCTTTAGTGAGGAAAAACCCTGCCCAAAGGTGAAATATAACTTTAAGCAAAGTTTGTCTGCATTCTAAACGATTGTGAGTATTTCTCAGGAGGGGAGGTGCTTCTTATCGTCTTCCTGCAGCCCTGCATCCACCTCTCAGCATTTATGGGATGTGTTAGTTAGTTTGTAACAGCAGCATTATAAATCTAACATCTAATAACTGAAACATAAGCCTGGAAACTTTTAACTGTTACTGTTCTGCTACGAGGTCGTCACACGTCCAGCCCCGAACAAGGCAACAGAAGTTAAACAAATAAATAAAAGTTATTTGTGCAAAAAAAAAATTTCCGTGTGAAACATAAGTGCTGCATCAGTAGAATCTCTGTCGTTTTATTCAGAGTTAGAACGTTTGATGAGAAGCGTCTACATTTGTGACATTTCATGTTTTCACAGAAACTAGTTAGGTACTCAAGTTACACGAATTAAACTGAAACTGGTATTTTCACATGAAAAAAAACGTCTTGGCTTTTAAAGATGGTGTGAATTCTATTCTCTGAGTTGAGATGAAAATAAAGCCCATTTTCCCTTTTCTGTTCTTGCTGTGCCCCATTCTGAGTCGTCTCAGCTGCTGTGGCTTGTGAGGCAGGTTACATCCCAGACAGGTGGAAAAACATAATGAAGCTAAAAACGCAGGATTACAGGTTAATCTGTCTAAAGCATCTTGTTAATGCTAGAATACAGTATCCTCATGTAGCTGAAGCTAAAATGAAGCTTTACGAGTCTGTCAGATAACATGAAACCGGTATGGAGGTGTGCGATTCACCTTACTGATTGACGTACATCTACCTCGTACCGAATACAGAATAATCCGATTAAAAGCGTGAGTGAAGCATTCAGCGTCTGTCAGTGGAGAAACATTCACTCTTTCATTGTTTAAAAGATCAACTACAACTTCTGTCTTTCATTTGTCCTTCTCTTCATCCAGCAGCATCACAGCAGAGAAACGTCAGCTTTTCTAAAAAGGTCAAATGACCTTAAATGCGTAGGACGGGCATACTTCTGTCCTAGCGGGTGGAGAAGTCGTAGCATTACACTGAGAACAGGGATTTTTGATTTTGTGCATTTTAAACCGTCTGCTATCCTTTCGTTGTACTTGTCGTTGTTTACAGGTTGCTGTGTGACTGTCAGCACAACACCTGTGGCGTGTCTTGTGATCAGTGTTGCCCTGGCTACAACCAGTTACCATGGAAACCTGCTACAACCTACAGTGCCAATGAGTGTGAACGTGAGTAGAGTTCTATACACGCCAGTATATCCTGCATATGACATCGGTGAGCCTTGCAGGAGAAGCTGTTTCCTAGTTGAACAGGATGAGATGGTTGTAATCCAGTGAACCAGAACAAGTTCATGTCCTGCGCCTTTTCAAATACACGCTTTAATGGTGTCTATCGAGATTCCTTCAGACCTTCTAGATAAATATTGTGCTGATGCAAATATGCTGCTAACGCTGATATGGAGCGACTCGAGTGTACAAAATCAAACTGAACCGGAGAATGAACAGAATTAAATTCACAACTGTTTTGCTGATCAGGTATTTTCAAGTAGTCATTTTCAGCTCCGAGCGTTGATTCAACCCCAAACTGCTGCTTCCTGCTTCCTGCTTCCTGCTTCCTGCTTCCTGCTTCCTGCTTCCTGGTTCCTGGCTGGTCTGCTAGGATGAACCGTTGTTATTAAAGGCGTTTACATCCATTCTATAAAAGAGACATAACCTTTTTTTCTCACTGTCTAACAGTAAATTAAACTAAACTTTTCCTGTTTTAGGTCAGTTAGGATTAACAAAATAATTTCTAAATGCCAGAATAATGAGAGAGAGAACTTTTAGTACTTTGCTCATACATTGCCTTTAAGCCTATAAACTTTGTTTGTATATAAATCTGTTTGTCTTATGTTTGTATGTTCAACATTTTGTTGTAACACAGTTCGAAACCAAACATAATTGTCTCTCATATCATCCTGCACACCTGTTTTTAATCATTTACATACACCAGCACGCACCACACATACATGACTATACTGCACACGCCATCCGTCTTTCTGTCTTGTCCTGTCCTGTCTTTAATGTCTCACCATGTGTTGACTTTAGTCCTCTCTGGCAGAACCAGGGTGTTAATGTGTTAGATCAGACTGTCAGAGAAGGTGGAGGACACACTCACTCACACTATTAAAAACAAAACAACAAAACAGCTGCTGCAAGATTCAAATGCATATAAATCTGACTTTAAAGGGCTTTAATCATAAATATATACAAGACAAGTGTATGACTTTGGTCAAACTGTTGGGTTTCCTTCTACAAGCTCCTCCCTTCACTTTCTCAGTCATTCATTCATTCATTCATTCATTCATTCGTTCTGATGGGTAATTATCATGCTTCATGACACCAGCAATTAACATTTCCTCAATTGTCTTTCTGTAACTTGTATTTTAACTACAGCAGCTAGATCAGCATTTTAATAGTTTAATTCCAGAAAAGCAGTGACTCTCTTGTGTCATTACATGAAGCAGCATTTGATTTCTGGTTTCAGCGTGCAACTGTCACCGCCATTCTTTTGACTGTTACTATGACCCGGAGGTCGATCAGAGGAGAGGGAGCCTTGATGTCTCTGGACGCCACAGAGGAGGTGGCGTCTGTCTCAACTGTCAGGTAACAGATGCTGGTGAAATTATATGGAGGATTACTGGGATGGTGATGGCCACAATGATGGACATGAACTGGAAACCTTTCCTCCGCAGCATCACACCACTGGAGTGAATTGTGAGCGCTGCATCCCCACCTACTACAGGTCACCGGACCACCCCACAGACTCGCCACTGGCCTGCTCACGTCAGTAAAAGCCCTAATCTCAGAAGATGATTTTAGCAAATACACATTCACTTTCTTACAGCATATGTTTGGTCTTGTTAGCATCTTTCTGGTTTTTGTTCTGCTCATCTTCCCTCCTCCTGCTTGGCTGCAGCCTGCAACTGTCAGTCCGAATTCACCGATGGAACATGTGAGGATCTGACTGGTCGATGTTTGTGCAAACCGAATTACACCGGAGACAACTGCGACTTGTGTGCCAGTGGCTTCATTGGTTTCCCTGAATGTTACCGTGAGTCACAACAACAGAACAGCTTTTGTTGGTTGGATTTGGTGTTTTAATGAACCTCAAAAACATTTATGTGTGTGTGTGTCTCTTTCTCCAGCCATCCCTACTTCCCCCAACAGTAATAACGGTGAGGCTAAACCAGCTGGAGAGATCATCAGTAAGTTTTCTTCAGTTGGCACAAAGTTACAAGATATTAAATTAAGGACACAGATGAGCCAGAACATTATGACCAACCACTTAATGTTGAGAAGGCTCTCCTCATGAACCTCATGGCCTGTCAGGATCTGGACAGAGAACATCTAAGGTTGTCCAGCAGGGTCTGCTGCTGAAATACCAGCTACGGATTTGTTGTGTGATGACACACTAGAGTCCCACATACTACATCAGGATCCATCAGATTGGGATCTGGGGAGTTTAGGGACCAAAATGAACAACTTTGATCCTTTCTTGTGTTGTTTGAGCACTTCCTAAATGAATTTGTCGAGGGGCCAGCTACCTACCTGCTGAGGGAGCCAACGGCTGCAGGGAGATGGTGCTGCCCCGTTGGGGTGTGATAGGTCTGTATTCAGCTGCAGCGGTGAACATACGACACCCTTGTCAGCAAGATCGTTTGGTTCGTATGTGGAACACCAAGCTCCTTTGTCTCAAAGGAACTGGTGAAGACAAGAGTTGTTAGCACCGTGAACAATATGAAATGATAGAATTACATTCAGCTCATATTTGTAATTTGATCACTACAAAAAATCTCTTTATAATGTGAATTTAATTGCAGTTTTGTGCAAAGAGCTTAGTGCAGCGCTCAACAAACAATTTAATCTTCTCAAAACAAATACAGAACGATAATCTTTTGGAATCCAGCTGTGACCTTGACTCATAGTTGTGCCTCATGTGGATTTTCTCATGATCTGCTCTCACCTGCTCAGCAACTGTTTGGTACAAGATCGTAGAAGATCATTGGGGTGTGAATGGAATTTCAGGAGAACGTGATAAGATGTTCAGCCCAACCTCACAGATAAACAACAGCTGATTGCTCGTCCTCAGAGTATCTGGTTTGGAGGATGTCTTTGTTAGGGATAAATATCATTTTTGCAAGCAGAACATTACTTCTGTCTCATCACCATGAATAAATACAGCTACAGTCACCAGTTCTCACTGGTCCTAATTTTTAAAACAAAAACCTGAATGATTATATTTACAGTCGACATTTGTGAAAGATCTTCAATTCCAACCAATATTTGTGTGTTTATGCTCAGACTGTGAGTGCAGTGCAGCGGGTACAGTGGACAACTCTTGCAGACCGGACCCTCGAACCCGAACCTGCATCTGTAAACCAGGATTCACTGGGGACCATTGTGACACGTGTGCTCCAGGTTTCTATGGACTCTACTGCCGAGGTGAGAGATTTGGTCAATGAAACAGTTAAAACATCTGCAAGTGCAATATTATTTCTCTGTATGTCCTGTTAATCCAATTAACAGCTCAGTTGTAATAATTTGCTAAAATTATACAACGCAGACAAGCATCTCATGTTTTCAGGAGGAAAACAGAACCAGAAAGTAGCCCCAGTTAAAGACCAGTTTAGAAAGGGTCTCTTCCATCTTGCCACTCTTCTGCTAGCTCTGGACTTCTAAAGGGTCTCCCTTAAATCCATGCAGCTACCATAACTGTTCAGAGTAAGAGCTAGAAAGGCTGGAGGAAATACTGATCCCCACCTGCAGATGGTTGTATTGGCATGGGATTAAAATAATCCCGTGACCTCTGTGTTGCTGAAATGGAGCAGCGTATTTGCACTATGATTATGTTTGCTTTAAAAATCCCAGATACGACATGTTCTAACTGGATTAGTATCACAGAGGTCTGTTAATTATTGCAGTTTACCGCAGGTCCCCAGGTGACATTAGTCCCGTGTGAGGAGGGCACGAGCAGTGAAGCTGAACTTTTGGTTCAGGTTCAGGTTCAGGTTATGTTGTAAAGTCCAGCTTCTCCAAAGATGGAACTAAAGTACTCTCATCTCTCATCTCTTTCATCACCATCACATTCCTCTCCTGATGATCACCATGGTAACGTGGACCACAGATTAACACATAGATTGTAACAATCAGACTGATGTAAACATTTAAATACTGTGGTGACTCTCCTGCGTAATGATGCGTCATGGATGTACTGGTACTGCTGGGAGAACTGGAAAATGGGAGAAACAGGAGAGAACACATTTTCACAGATCATCAGATTACCTGGTCCATGATGATGACTGGCTGATATGCTAATCTAGACTCCCTAGACCTTTACTCTTGGATCAACTGGGTCCAGTACTGGAGAGACCGACCCACCATAACCACACCATCCCTGTTCAGATACAGGTATTAACCACTCTGGGGTTCCTGGTGAACTAACAGACAGGTTTGTGTTTAACATCATCAACAATTAGTTGATTCTCTGCCTGAAGTCACTTTTAGGATCAACATAATCCTGGGACATCATCCATAGGTCTGGGACATCATCCATAGGTCTGGGACATCATCCATAGGTCTGGGACAGCATCCATAGGTCTGGGACATCATCCATAGGTCTGGGACATCATCCATAGGGCTGGGACATCATCCATAGGTCTGGGATATCGCAGCAGCGCTAAGCGCAGTAATGCTG
This sequence comes from Arrhamphus sclerolepis, assembly GCA_037176975.1. Classification (NCBI taxonomy): domain Eukaryota; kingdom Metazoa; phylum Chordata; class Actinopteri; order Beloniformes; family Hemiramphidae; genus Arrhamphus; species Arrhamphus sclerolepis. The sequence continues at coordinate 10,412 of JBAMYA010088241.1, read as the reverse complement.
CGTCCTGGATGACGTTAATATGACCAGTCCAGACAGATTTCCTACACTGGGAGAACTGGACAACATTAAAAAGAAGTTTGCAGCAACGTCAAGTTTGATCCTACTATGTTTTATAAATGAGACCCCTGAGGTCTCAGGAGGAATTTCACCTTGGACCACGGCTCCACAAGGATGTCAGGCGACGTTTAAAACAGCAATAAGGTTCACTCTTTAACAAGTTCTTTTTTGACACATCAGACATAACGCAACACTGTTCTATTTTCTTTCAATTCATTAATTCTGTCTGACTTTGCAGAGCAGCATTCATCAACATCCGTCCTCCTCCAGACACTTCATGTGCTTCGGGTGTGGTTGCGTGGTCTCCATGGTTACCACTGTTAACATTGATCAGCTGGCTCATTTAAATACACATCGAAATTCACGAGGTGCTTTGCATTGATCATTTATGGTAGGATGTGGGCGTGTAGAGGGCAGGTCAGGAGGCGGAGCCTTGTACACTAACACTGACGTGCAGCTGTGATCTATGAAGAGAAACTGCTTGCTGTTGTGCTTACGTAGGGTTTTATAAATCATGATTTTTTTTGTTTGGTGTACACAATTTTTGGCTTTTGGGCATACGCCCACTTTTAGTATAGATTCTACACAATGTTTAGTAAATGAGACCCCAGGTCTGGTTAAAAAACATAAATAAAAAAATAAATAAATTCCATATTTCAATGGTCCCCCATGTGGTGATGGGAAAATGGCACCACCTTGAAAATTTCAAAAACTGAGCCCCTCATATGGGTTTTAGCTACACAAAAAAGAGTAAGTCATATGCAGAGTGTCTCAAGGACCCATACTCAAGCATACAGGAAGTCCACCATTTTGGATTTAATTGTTTATTTTGGCCTGATTTTTGTATTTTGAAGCCATTATATGTGAATTAATTTCCAGGTATTTTATCAGATCCACCTCATATTTTTAGTAATCTTCACCCGTCCAATGGTCCGACTGTTGTGTTTTGAGGTTTTAGGAGGACCCAAATGCAGGAGAGAGGAGGCAAAGGTAATCATCAATCAATCAAATCATGCTTTTAATCCAACAGAATGGCAGAGAGAACATGTATGGATAAGCTAGGAGCACACAAAGACATGTCCTTATATACAGACAAGGGCTAGCAAGACTCAGGTGCAAACAATCACGTCAGAAGGGACAGAGGAAGCAAACCTAAACTAAACTGAAACAGATAACTTTACCTCCAGTTTATTGGTAAACAGAAAGAAAACCCATCAATGCCAAAGACTGATGGGATTGGCTCCAGCAGACCCACATGAAACTGCACAGGAATAAACAGGTATATATGATGGATGGATGTACTTTTATGGAGCAGGTGCGTCCGATATAGCACTGTCAATGTTCAAAGAAAAACTTTGATTTTGATTTTTGTGTCAATATTTCTCCAGCATTTCATTTTTTTTGTTTAAAAATATTGAACCACGACACCAATGTATTGAATTGAACTGTGACATTTTTAAATCGTTACACCCCAACAACAGTTATGTGGAGTTATGTACCAGCTCGCAGTCAACTCAGGCTGCAGTGAGCCTCCTGCAGAAAAATCCATCCATCCATCCATCCATCCATTATCTATACCCGCCATTTCCGGTGCAGGGCCACGGGGCCTGCAGAAAAATGTGAAGGACTAAAGTTATTTGTGTTTTTATGGGTTTTTTTGGACACTGTTTTAATATATTTTCTCAAGTTTCCACATTCATGATGAATATTTGTTTTTTTTAGAATTTAAAGCTTTGATTTCTAATTTTGTGAATGTGATAGAAAGCTGAATTAAGTCAGTCTCAGAATCTCCAGGATCATTTAAATAGCATTAACATTGTCTATCTTCTTAACTGCTGATACAAAATTCTTAGGTGTCATTTACATATACTGTAATATAACTTGATTTTAGTAGATTTTCATTAAATAGGTCCATCTAGGCAATTTATGTGGTAGTGAAAGAAAGCTGCTTGCTTTGTAAAAGCATAGAGTGGTCCCCATAATAGAAAGGCGTGTAATAGCGCACCTATATGCACATATGTGTGTGTGTGTGTATACATACAGATAGTGGGCACACACGTGTCTAAGTGAATGAGCCTGGAAATGTTTAGGTTAGAAGTTTTGGGCAGGGCTGCATTCACAAGAAGTATGAAGAGGAAGTTAACCACAGGTCAACTACCAACTTCTGGTCCAACACATCTAAAAACATACATACGTTCACACACATTTGCATTTCCTTCGTTCATTTTGTGTATGAGAAGGATCAAGATCCACACTGTTCATCGTTACTGAAGCATTTACTTAGAGCATGTATTAAAAAAAAGAAAAATTTGTCATATTTCTAAGTGTGTGTGTTTTCATTGTTAACTTATAATGGCAATAATGCAGCTCATTGTTGGACCTTTGGTTATCTTAGTTAAACACCATACACTTAAACACCACTTTTTTTTTTTTTTTTTTTTTTTTTTTGCAATTTTGTAAGAGAAATCCATTCTTTCTGAATATAAAATTCAGCTACGTAATATTCAGCTGAGCATTTATCTCGTCACCATTTGGTCACCTGTACTTCATGTGATTCTGCTCTTTGTGATGTTCCATAGATATTCATTACACTTCAGCTCAACAGCGGGCAGCACGGTGGCTTGGTGGTCAGCACTGCTGCCTCACAGCAAGAAGGTTCCTGGTTTGAGGCTCCTTTCTGTGTGGAGCTTTGACGTTCTCCCTGTGCTTGCTTCTCTCTGGGTACTCCAGCTTCCTCCCACAGTCCAAAGACGAGCTTGTTAGGTTAACTGGTGTTCCTAAACTGCCCTTAGTTATGAGTGGGTGTGTGTGAATGGTGGTTTGTCTACATGTGGCCCTGTTATGGCCTGGTGACCTGTCCAGGGCGGACCCCTGCCTTTCACCTGAAGTGAGGTGGGATAGGCTCCAGCAGACCCCCATGACCCCGTACTGGAAGTAGCGGGTATACGGGTACAATTCAAACATACTTAACATACGATTCAAACTTACTTACTTAATTAATACATGCTTTATTAATCTTTATTAATTGTAGAAACCGTCCTTATTGGAGTCTCTTTAAAGATTCATTCTGGTTTATAGCTGTGTTCAGGAAGGATCTCCTGTACAGGTCTGTGTTGCTGCACATCTGAAGAATATCTGTTGCTGCTGTTGTGTTGTGTAGAGGATGTTCAGGGATGTTGATGACATCCCTGTTGATGGCTCCACTGAAACAGCTGAACTTCTCCACAAAGTAAAGTCTGCTCTGCCCCGTCTTATCAACAGCATACTGATCTTGTTGGTGCAACAGTTTCACATGCAGTGCTGCTTGAGGGCTTGAAGATCAAGTACGTCTAACAATATTTTCCAGTCTTGGCCTTAATGCACTTTGATTTCCCCAGAGAGAAGGCTTAGTGTGCATGGCTTTTTGTCCCTCTCTGAGATGGTAACCTATCCAGAGTCTACTCCTGCCTACAAGTAAATCAGTGATGTGTGGTGAGGTTCATGGCTGGTGAGGCTCTGACTCCATCAGAATCAGATCTACAAATAAATGAACCCAATATAGTAGATCATTCACCATCAGATCAGTAGCAGTTTACAGGTTGTTTCATATCTCATATCAGCATTCTTGGCATAAAAACTGTAGCCAACATGACGCACATTTAATTTAAAAAAAAAAAGAAACAAAAAAACCTTACTATGGTCTTACCATCACTGAAAAATGAAGTCCATGCTGCATGTCTTCTTCCAGTTTTAAAAGTCTATCAGTCTCATTGATCACTGACACTTGCTCTGCATTTGTGGAGTAGAATCTCTGGGCTCACTACTGCCCCCTACCATGAGGCAGGAGAACTGCAGCCTCACCTAGTGCCACTTCACTGCCATTGATCACTGAGAAGACGAAACAGGTTACACATATATTATACACATCAGCTAAACTGATGTTTCCTGTATTAAAACAGGAAATGTGAAAATTCAGTGATTTTTAATTAAAAACAATCAAAACTGTTTAAGTAAAAATGAAAAGTGAGTTTGTAGTTCAAACTACTGGATAAATGGTACTATTTAATTTATGTGTTTATTATATATATTATTCTCTACATGATGACAGGTGAGGCTCTGCCTCCCCTGCCTCTCCTGACTGCATGTCACTGAAGCAAATTACATACGTATTTCTGTGTTTGTGTTCTTTGCATTGTCTCACAATATCTTTGCATTATCTAACAATATGTTTTCAGACTGACTCATTACCAGCATGGCAATCATGAACTCAACGGGAGCCACTGCTGTGTACAGTACTTATTGTGTAAAAAATGAAACTTGTTGTGGCTGGATGCCCATCCTGACACAGCCTTCCCCATTGATCCAGGCTTGCGATTGGCACTATGAGAACAGTAGGTTGTGACCAGTTAATGGGTCGGTTGTTGCAATACTTGCACAATCAACTCATCGCCCTTCTAATTGGAGGGCAACCACAACTACCCTTTGTGCAGCAGCCACCCCATTGCTGTGTACTCAGTCCATTATCTCTACTAATTATTGTTTATATACGTGGTAAACATTAACACATTTCTATTTCACTGGGGATCAATAAAGGTAATTTTCTAAGCTCATTCATGAAAAAAAGTAATATTCCTGTATAAATAACACATTTCTATCTCCATTCTGTCGCTTGCTGTTCCTTGTTGATATAAATATAATAATACTTGCATAATATAATACACCCCATGACCTTCAAAAGAACACATGCAGATAAAGAAAATGAATGAATGTTAGCATGATGGACTGGCGACCTGTCCAGGGTGGACCCCTGCCTTTCAGCCGAAGTGAGCTGGGATAGACTCCAGCAGACCCCCGTGACCCTGTACAGGACATAGCGAGTATAGATGATGGATGGATGGATGTTAGCATATGTCATTTCTAATAGCTTTAAGAGCTATTAGAAATGACATATCATGTTTGTTTTTTGTTTTTTTTAATCAATGTGGCATGAAATTGGAATACAGGAAAAAATAAAATACCAGTAGTTTAAAAAGAGACTCCCTTGTGAAGCTGAGAATTTTCAATTCATCTCAAAAGTACTTAGATTATGGGTTTTTATGAATTTGCCCTTTTCCACCACTATGGATATGAAAAAAATAAAATAAAATGACATTTACCATTTTAGAAGTACAGTCACCTTTCCTAACAGTAGACTAAGACAGTATGTTGACATAAATTAACTTTGCAGTTTAAAATAGTTGTCCCTATTTGACCTGAAGTACTTGAGTAGTTTAGGTTAAAACTCTTTTGAAAATAGCTGCAGTGCTTTGTTGGGTAAGGGGTCTCACACTGTTTGGTAAAGAAACGTATAGTTAGTTTTAAATCCAAATTCCCTGTTTGTAATGCAATTGCAGTTCAGTTTTCTTGTGTTTTAAACTTAGTCTGCTCTGGACTTTGATGTTTAAATGGCTAAATAAAAGTTTAAGTTCAACTAACATCAATCAGTCACAAATAAGGAGTGCACAAATTGTGGTGACAGTGTTTGTGGAAAGGGGATTCTCTAACAACAATAATTAAACTCAGCTGCGCACCACAGGGAGTGTAATTATAGTGATGGAAATCCTACTGCATCACATGTTTTGCTTATATGAAAAATGGAGTGTGTTCATAAATCAACTGGACTCGATATTGGTTTGGTACATAATAGGTTAGACGTGGCTATCCTAAAGGTGATTATAATGAGCTTCAAAGCTTTGGATGCTCAGTCGTCCAAATTTTATGTGTTTTATAAAAGGTTGCTACAGATTCCTTTTTTTAGTACATGAAGGATCAAAGAACAAAGAACTCAGCACACTCTAAAGAATCAAGCATTGGGGTAGTACATTCAGCTTAAATAAATACGCAATTTCAACGTAAACATTTAAGTTTGCAGCATTTATATGTTTAACTAAGTAACCAATTTGATCAATCTAGGTAGACCAACTTAAAAAAAAAATCCAGACTCATTTTCCTGTGTAATTTTAATGCATAAAAGCACAGTTCAATTTGTCTTAAATTTTAAGTTGGTTCAGCTCTAATAATCTTTAGAAACCTGGGCGAGGCTACTCAACAGCAGACGAAACTCTGTGTGCAGCCTGTTTGGAAAGTCGAGGCACTCGTGTCTGCTTGTTTGCACAGAGCTACTGTCTACTTTTATCATTTGTGCTTTGGAACAGCTGACAAGTCATCTGCCAGGATCTTAATTATTGCTGGAGGACCAGTAACCTACTACGTGGCTGCCCGTGCCACTTGAAAGGTAAGCCTTCCAGCCGCCATTTTAGTAGCTCACTAGCAACAGCTATTGATTGTTAATTGATTCATTTTGAATGGTTTATTGCTAAGCAGTGTTTCACTGAATCATTTTGACAATGAACATGTAAAATTTGTAAATATGAAACTCCCAGGAGGACTGAGCTTTTAAATCACTACAGGCTACGACATGTGCATTGTGGGCAATTTCTGCCATGTCTCTATTGGGAATGATATTGCTCTTTCAAAACATGGGCCAGCCTTAAAATCACACATGACAAGAAGTCATTCATCTTATCAAACAGAAAATGTGAATGATATCTTGTCTTTTAAATGTCCATGTTGTACCATAAGCTCCATCACCACAGAGAGGGAGTACTTTGAGCATATTGGCCATCATTTAAAAAAGACATGAAACTATCAGATGTGTTTTTGAAAATTGCCATTTCAAAACAAACATATATGGTACTTTCGCCTCTCACAGGACACGCAAACACACTCCACACACACTGCATGACTTCAAGGCTGAGCTTGGGCACAGGCATGAATCCTGTTAATGCAGGGGATGATCCTGATGATGAAGATATTGAGTGTGGGGAGGGTTATGATGAAGAAAGGAAAGAATTGCCGAACATAATTGAAGCTAATCTTGTCCACCTCTTTCTGAAATTGGAAAGCATATTTAATTTGTCCAAACAGTGTATTAATGAGACGGTCGAAGAGCTAAACTTTATTTCTAGTTCTGCATCTCGTCCGGTTATAAAAGAAATTTTGCAGTCATGCTTTGCAAAGCATAGATGTCAACTTGATGATTCTGTGATCACTGACGTAACAGAACTCTGTAAATCCAACCCCATCAGCCAAGCGTTGAGTGATGGTCCTCTGTCCACCACCTACAAGAGAAATGATTATTTTAAGGAGAATTTCTCTGTGGTGGAGCCAGTTGAATATGTGCTTAATGCCCGAGAGCGAAGAAGCTATCAGTATGTACCTATTCTGAAGTCTTTATCTGAGACTTTTAACAAGGAAATGCAGGATTTTCTACTGAACAGTGGTAGAAAAGCACAGAACACAGAAAAACAGAAACTCAGTACACGTCATTTCATGATGGTACCCACTTTAAAGCTAATAAATTATTCTCTGAAAATTATCGAGCAATAGCTCTCAATTTATATGTGGATGAATTTGAAGTGTGTAATCCACTTGGAACATAAAAAAAAAAAAAAGAAGCACAAAATCACTGTTGTCTATTGGGTTCTTGCAGATATACCACCATTGCTCCAGTCCTCACTGACTTCAATATTTTTTAGCCATTCTATGCAAAGCTGAGGACATAAAACAATATGGATATAATGCTGTGTTGGAGCCACTTCTCAAAGACCTTGGTAGTCTTGAGGAGGATGGACTTTTCATTCCCTCTCTTGGCAGACAAGTTAAAGGCACCATCTTTTCTGACACTGAAGACAACCTTGGAGCTCATTCCATCAGTGTTGAGAGTTTCTCAAGTTCATACCCCTGCAGATGGTGTCTTGGAGAACGCTCCAAATTGCAAGACTGTGAGGTTCGAACAGGAAAATTCCCTCCCTGGATCAAAGAAGACCACACAGTGAATGTTCAGACTGCACAGGTGAGTGGGTACCATAGCTGTGGGGTAAAGCGACAATGTCCACTAACAGAAAAACTTAAGTATTTTGATGTTCGGTCAGGCTACCCCTCTGATTTGGTGCATGATATTTTTGAAGGTGTCATACCAAAAGAAGTAGCACTGTGCCTAGATACCTTGATTAAGAACAAATATTTCAATTTCTCAGAGCGGAATATATTGATAAGAGACTTTCCATATAAGTGAATAGAAAAGAAGGATGCACCACAACCAGTACCCCTTAATTTTGCTGTTTAAAAAAAACTTGGTGGGAATGCACATGAAAATTTGGCTTTGCTGCGACTCCTTCCTTTTACCATTGGCACAAGGATACCAGTGAGTGACCAAACATGGCAGGTTCTTCTCAACCTCAAGAACATAGCAGAACTTGTTGTAGCTCCAGTCCGTGCAGATGAGACTATTTGTTTCTTGGACAGTAAGATTTCAGAGCATCGACACAGATTCTGTGAAGCTTTCCCTGGTCAAAGACTCACTCCAAAGCATCATTACATAGAACATTATCCTCAGTTGATGAAGGCTTTTGGACCACTTGCATCACTGTGGACAATGAAGTTTGAGGATAAACATAGTTTCTTTAAACGTGTTGTCAGACATACTCCTTCCACAACATTCTTCTCTCTCTCTCAGTGAAGCATCAGATGATGATTGCCTGTCATCTACATTACAGTAAGGTTGTCCAACCTTCACTGCAGGTGACCAAACTGTCAGAGGTAGATTTGACTGTGCTGAGAGAGGACATAAAGGCAGCAATGGAAGCCAAGTATCCTGGTAAGTCTTGTATTCACTTGGCTAACACGGTTCTGATGTTCCTGGTATGTTATTCTTAATGAGGCTCTGCTAAAATCATGGCTCCAAAAAATGTGAAATGTATGCCATCAAAACTTCAAGCCAAAGATGTTGCAATGCTCACAAGAGTACCAGAGACAGTGGATGACCTACAGTCTATTGTGCAACAGAAATATTGTTTGGATGCAGGGAAGTTTACCTTACATTACAAGGATGTTGATTTTGGAGGAGAGTTTTTTTTCTCTTGCATCAACAAAAGATGTTAAAAATAAAGTCACAGTTAGGTTTTCCACATTGTTGATCTCTCCTTAATCATATTTGTTTTAAGTGACCTGGATAATCCCACATAGGTGCAGCCAGCAGCTCCACTCAGCCTGCCAGTGCTGCTTCACCTGAATCTGGTGATACACTGATTCTGTCATCACCTGAGCAGCGAAATCTGCGCTCAAAGTCTTGGCCCTCCAAATTTCCAATACCACGTTTCCACAATGACACAGAGCTTCTGTTAGCAGCTGGTAATGAAGCTTTCAATAAAGATGGATGTCCACTCAGCTCTACTGCCATCCTCCCAGACATCCTTGAGAGATTAGCTGAAAGCATCTTTGAGTATGTTGCTTATCCTACAAGTGCACAATTTGCTGAGGTAGCAGAAGCACTGATCCAAAAAACACCCTTACCTGACAGAAACAGGGTCCTACAATGGATGTTACGGATGGCAGCAAAGACTGAAATTTAAATGGGCAATTACAGATAGAAACTTAGGGGTCTTGGGTGCCCTGAGCTTGATGTTAACTCCCTCCAAAAAAAAAAAAAAGCAAGAAGATGCCTGCAAAAAACGTGAATAAAACTCAGAAGGGTGAGGCAAACTACCTGCCACCTCATCCACTAGGTGAAACCAAAGAAAACCTTGAGCAACAAAGACTAGATCTTCTAAGTGAGGTGAAGAAGAAAAATAATTCCCAGATCATCAGTGAGAAAATGGAAAGGACCTTTTCCATTTGGAGACAAGAAATTGTCACCTTGGCTCCACCTGTCAGTGACTTGAAGGAACGATGGCCTGCTCTATTTCTTCCTGAGGAGGTTAATGTTTTTGTATTTTATTGTATTTGGAATAGGGAGTTTGGAAGGAGTATGACTTCTGATATCTCTTGCTCCATGTTGCTTTATTTTGTGTGACACAGATTAAGGAAGAATATAAAAGAATAACCACTGCCAATCTGGAGTCAACTTTTATGGCAAATCTGGACCACTGCATACCAAGATAAATGCCATTGGTGATGTCAAGAGGAGGGGCTGCCAAACATAAGACCCAGAAAATCATGGAACCTGAAGGTACCTGATATGGTATTTACGATAGGAGAAAATAAAAACTCACTGCTGTTAGCATCTACTCTAATGATTTTCATCCATTTCTGACGACTAATGTTAGTAACTTGTGAACACATGACTGCAATGGAATGAATGAGTAACCAGCGCTGTACTGTGAAGCTGAACCCACCATGCCATGTTGAAAAAAAGTACCCGGATGTGTGACATCTTATCTATAAAGCCAAGAGTCATATACGGTACTCATCAGTACTCTGAGTGATAGTTCTGACACAAAACTATTGTGTCATCAAATTACCTTTGTGTGTGTGTGTGTACATGTGTATAAGATCGG
>JBAMYA010088221.1:0-22178 GCA_037176975.1 Arrhamphus sclerolepis | reverse complement strand
CTACGCTGCTACAAGCCTACGCTGCTACAAGCCTACGCTGCTACAAGCCTACGCTGCTACAAGCCTACGCTGCTACAAGTCTACGCTGCTAGAAGTCTACGCTGCTACAAGCCTACGCTGCTACAAGCCTACGCTGCTACAAGCCTACGCTGCTACAAGCCTACGCTGCTACAGGTCTACACTGCTACAGGTCTACACTGCTAGAGATCTAAACTGCTACAGGTGGTTGCGCTGTATATATACATATATAAGTAAAAGCATATACATATATACACACATTTATGTATGTATACATATATATATATATACACATATACATACATACATAATCATTTGTTTTAAATTGTGGTTTTTGGTGGCTGCAGGCCCTGATGAACCTCTGAGTCTGCTTTTAAATGGACGAATGCTGAACGTCTCTCTCTGACATGACTCCTCTTGTGATCAGACTCTGGATAACGGGACTGAACTGGATTCTGGTTCCTCCATTAAATCAACATCCTCTCTGGTTTGGATGAGGGAAAGGCAGAGTTTCAGAGGCGCTTTACTTCTTCTGTTCTTTGGAAACACTTCTGACGTGAACAGAAACAATTTTATCAATATCTGGGGGAAGATTTTCACCTTTTGTGAACATCATTTGCATAAGAACAGACCTTTACCCTTACAAAACAATTTGTGTGTGATTACGTGTTTAAACGCTGCTGCAAAGCTTCTGGTGAGGGGGAGGGACGCCTTTAATGACCGCTGCTCTTTTCAGATGCTCGTTAGTGGAGATCTTCACAGTTATCTCCCATAGTGAGGGTTCCACGAGGTTGATGATGCATCAGTCAGCTGCCAAATAAGAAGAGTTTACCAAGATATGCGTCCAAAACTCTCCAAGTCTGGAATAAAACCTTACTGTCGAAACTTTGAATGGTCATTTTATAAGGTTCTGTGACTCAGACTTGTAGTTCATCTGTTTCATCTGTTCTTTTCACACTTTTTTTAATGAAAAAAAATAACATCTTGCTGCTAAAGCCTAGAAGGTCCTTTCGTTGTTATGATTTAGGGGTTAAGCTCAGCTAGCACGTGCAGTACGTTTTTTTTTTCTTACCTGCAAAACAACTTTGTGAGTAATGCTTGACCATGTGTTATTAATACAGTGACCAATCTGAGCTACTGACTTAGCAAAGCACCTTTTAGCAGGAGTGCACCATTAAACCCAGAGTACCACACAAGTGTGTCTGTCTGGTCTCAGTCTCTGATTGTCCTGAATCATTAATAGAATCAGCGTTGTCAATCTTCTGTAGTCTCTCTTCTCCTTTTTTGGGCGTTACCATGGTGATATTGTGCTCCCCCTCACCTCCCAAACCTTCCATCTTCCCACCATCCTAGCATCTACCTGTACCTGTCGACTGGATGCCACTGTGGGATGCCTGCTGGTGTGGCCGACCTGCAGTCCGACCCTCCAACCATCACACATTTATATATTTATAGCAGATATTTGGATATTTTTTGTACAACATATTATATATTTATGTCCCTCTCCGCTCTCTGTCCTTCATCCTCTCTGTCCTGTCTCCCTCCTCATGTATTCCTTTACCCAGCTGGCTATCAGCAGGAGGGTCCCCCCTAGAACCAGGTCCTGGTCCAGATTCCTCCCAAGAGGGAGTTTTTTGTTAGGCTTTGCCATGTGGTCTGAGGCCATGATCTGGGTTCTTCAGAAGAGCGACGTGTTGAAGCCTACAAGAAATTCCAGGCTCTGTTTCAGTCAGCAAGAAACAGATCAACACTGACTGACAGATGAGTGATGATCCTATCTCTTTTTATTGGGATAACTGGTGGAAGTCAAAACCCAGGAAGGTTCCCCATAGTCTCCCCAAAAAACTCAGCAAATGGCTGTTTCCAACTAAAACCAGAAGATATTTTCCAGAGAGCTATATTTTCATTGTGGTAGTAGCCACAAACATGGATCCTCTGTGGTTTTAGGAGGCTCAGTCTTTTTTCTGATAATATATGTAATAAAACAACTTATGTGCATCTCATCCATTATCAATGCTTCACAATGTAAGTTAAAGAAAATAATATACGTTTAGATTATATTCTGGTTTTTTAAATCCATCCATCCAAAATTGTTCTCACCAGCAGCTTCCAGCAGACTCGCATATTAACGCTGGATTGCTATTATTGGATCAAATCCTGACTTTTTAACTTAAAATTACAGTTTTATGTAGGAAAATGTCATTTTTTTGTGACATTTTTGAGATAAAATTATAAGTTGTAAAATTGCTAATTTTTTCTATATTTATAAACTTTTTTTCTCTAAAATCACAAATTTGTGGAACGGTGCTCACTTCTTGAACAGCGTCCATTATCGTTAGAGAAAGTTTACCAGATGTCTCTAACATCTGTAATATGATGGACCTGACGAGATCATCATGGACACAATGGTGTTGTTACGCCTGGATTTCTAGGCTACTTTTTTATACGTACGATACCAGAAAGGACGAGACATACGGAGACATTGAAGTAGATTCTCTGGGGATTTCAGAACTTTTAGGTAAACTGTTCATATTTCACTGGGTATAATGGGCCAGAATGACGACACTGCAGAGAACTGGTCACGCTCAACAGATTAAATTCCAAAACTTTGGCATGTTTATTACGATATTTTTCTGACACTTTACATTAATCTCTTCCATTATGAAAATTGATTTCTTTGGCATTTAACCAGGAATACCTGATTAAATGTTGGACACAGGCTTTGATGATGTTTATTGGCACACATGAGATGACAAGACATGAACCACTTCTGTAATCTTTGAACACGTATTCAGTTATCTGAGAAAAATGAACACAGGAAGAAGAAGCACTCCCACCTTGGAGGAAGAGCTGATTTCTTTCAGTGACCTTGATGTTTCCTCCACCAGAGAAATTTCTCATTTCTCTTTCTCTCGACGTGTTTGCAGCTATTACTTTCTCCTCCTACACAGTTAACTCATCCCTGACTGCAGCAACTTTACGGTCTTTTACGGGTCGTCAGGAGGCGTTCAGGGAAACCTAGAAAGCAGCATTTCAAAAGAAAGCACCTTCTTTTCCACTGAAGGGGGATATTTCAGCAATACAGATTTAAAGAAATTCATTCCTCTGAACCAGAGGTGTCAAACTTTTCCATTCTGGTCATCATCACCATGGTTACCATTAAAGGGCCACATCATCACCATAATTACTGTTTAAGAGCCACATCATCACCATGGTTACCATAAAAGGGCCACATCATCACCATGGTTGCCATTAAAGGGGATCATCATCACCATGGTTACTGTTAAAGGGCCAGTTAATCTTTACTGTCTCAACCAGACACACTACACACACATATTTATTTATCGTTAAATTTGATAAATTGTGCAACTTCTATGATAAAAATGAAACTTTTGTACAAATCTTTCATATTTTTTTATTTTAAAAAAGCTAATTTTGTTGTAAAATTGTAAATTGTAAAATAAAACTTTTTGTCGTAAGAGCATAATTCATTTAAAAAATAAAATAAATAATAAATAATAAAAGCCAATTCTCTGTGTTCTTTTGTTATAGTGACACGACAGGCATCATTTCCTGTGCAGGTTATGACATCACAGCCTGAATTCTGCAGAGAAACTATGTTTATGAGAACAACCAGTTCCCAAAGTGGAGTTTCTGCAGGATTCTTGGAACACAAAAGCTCAGACACTTCACACTTTGTGATGGCTTCGAGTCAGCAGCTGGGAGGTGTGAATGTGTGCGAGAGATGCATCCATGTGAGGAAACACAGCGACCTCCCACATCATACCAACCACAATTCACGTTTTTGTAGCAGGCGACATAGAGAATAAACCCTAGTCCATGATAACAGGTGCACAGAGCCATACAGACGGGTGCCTAGGGCACCATCTGCTGCAGGGGGCACCGCTGAGAGACTTCTAAAACAAACACACCCCACCAAATAAAAAAAAAATAAAAAAAAGAGGGCAAAGTTATGTATTTGTCATTGTAAAAAAATGGCATCCAAGTCCTCAGGTGCAGCTCAGGAAAAGGGGTCCCAGTATAGAAGTATGTTGTGTTTTCTAACATTAAAACACTAATGTTGTCATTAAAGGGCCACATCATCACCATGGTTACCATTAAAGGGACGGTAATTCTTTACTTTCTCAACCAGCTATGTTGTCAGATTTCTTGGTTGTTCCTGGACTTGCAAAATAAAAAAATACATGATTTTTTTTTTTTAATCATAAAATCAAGTCCTAAATCAGTCCTCCAAGAACTGAGCATGTTCCAGCACTTTTGACAGATTTGCTCTATTTATGTCTTTAAACTAAGCTGCCAGTACATTTTCTTAAATTATTATTTTCTCTCTCTTTTTACTGTTAGTTTGTGTATATGTGATGAAATAATGATAATAACTGAAAATGTAATAATTACACAAATAATGTGTTCATTAATATATTGGTTCCTTCCAGCACAATCAGAAGATACAATCTTTCTTTTTTTAATAGTATAAAGTTATTCAGTGTATTATAAGAAACATTGTTCCTTCTTCCTCCACCTCCAGGACAATGTTTCATAAATATGGGGAGAAACTAATGAGAGATCTGCTGCAGCTGTGTAACGATCTGGATCACTCCCTAAAAATGAGCACGTTTACTTTTTAATTCATATTCATGAGACGAGAGAAATTCATTACAATATCAGTACAGCGTACATGAATTCAATTCTGTTACGTCCAAAAATACTTTCTTTATTCATTTCATTCACTATTATGCATACAGGACAATCCTTTCATCATCTAAGCACTGATAATTTTATCTAAACAATTTAATGTTTGCAATGTATGTAAAGTAATGTATTTACTTTATGCATGTAATGATTATGCATAACTCATTAGTTATAATAATGTCCTTACAAAAAGTAAACTGTTTTCTTATCATCTTGCAGGGAGAGGTTGTCTTCAGATCAGCTATTGTCAAAGATAAACGTCGTTACTGGACGTCTGAACTCCTTTGTTGCTGCTCTTCCATCATAAATCCTAATTCATTTGTGTGTTTTTGGTAAACTGATTGTTAGCCAACCCTTAGGACTGCCCCGAGGTGCACTGAGTGTTGATTATTTTCTGTTCTGGACGCTAAAGAGCATGATCAACTCTTTTCTAGGGAAAATGAATGTTTATATAATTCAGTCATTGCCACCCAAAAGCTCCGCCTCCTTTAAAATCTCCAGGCTCCACCTATATAATGCTCTCCAGAATTTCATTTAATCTCTGGTCCTGTTATTCTTTCTTTTCTGTTTGAAACCAAGGACAGTTCAGACTTAGAAATGAGTTACAAGTTTCAGAGGTTTTAGCAGCAGAAAACTTCTCTTTCTCATTAAAATGCACCAAAGTTGCCAAACGTTTCCATATAAGATAAGATCAGATGTACTTTATTGATCCAAAGACTGGGAAATTATTGCATATGGGTATATGGAATATGGAATAAACTGAAATCATTTCTTCTTCATTGAGCAGCTTTAGCAGCATGTGCTTAATAATGCTGTGAGCACAGATGATCCTGGTGGAGGCGTTGAAGAAAAACACGCAGAGACCTCAGCAGGTGTGGGAGAGCTGGCGAGCTGATGTCACCAATGATCTTGATCTTCTTTTCACTCAGACTGTCTTTATGTAAATTATGTACCAAGTACAAATTGATACTCATGTTAGATTTAAAAAGTGCCTGTTTTTGCACTGCAGATAAGAATGACTAAATGCAAATAGATTCAAATTTTTCAAAACATGTTCCATGACTGATCACGTCAGCAGATGACAAGACCTCCTGAAGGTCCCTCTGTTCTGGTTTTGTCTTCTTTCTTCATGTTACATTTCTGATTAACCACAATTATGGCAAATTCTATGTGTGTTACATAGCTGACACGAGTGATCTGTACTCTACAAGTCTAGTTTATAAGCTCCAAACCAGCTAGTTGCTTCAAATTCACAGCTTCAAAGCTCAAATGATATTTTAAATGTGTGTAGGTGTTAGTCATTGTGATATCTGAGTTTTTGACAACATGGGACCCAACATCACCATGGTAGGACTCAACATCACCATAGTAAGACCCAATATCACCATGGTAGGACCCAACATCACCATGCTAGGATCCAACGTCACCAAGTTATTATCCAACATCACAATGTTAGTACGCAAAAAGACCATGGTAGGACCCAACATTATGATGTTAGGATTCAACATCAACATGGTAGAACCCAAAAAGACCTTGGTAGGACCCAACAGCACCGTGATAGGACCCAACCGCACAGCAGTAGGACCCAACATCACCATGGTAGAATCCAACATAATCACGGTAGGATCCAACATAACCATGATAGGATCCAAATCACCATGGTAGGACCCAGCGACACCATGGTAGGACCCCAAAAGACCATGGTAGGATCCAACATTGCAATGGTACAATCCAACATCATCACCGTAGGATCCAACATCACCAGGGTAGGATCCAACATCACCATGTTCAGATCCAACATCACCACGGCCGGATCCAAATCACCATGATAGGACCCAAAAAACCATGGTAGGACCCAACATCACCATGGCAGGACCCAACATCACCATTTTAAGACCCAAGATCACAACAGTAGAATCAAATATCACCATGGTAGGACCCATGGTAAAAAGTCCTAGTTGTTGGAATAGTTTTGCTCTTTCGAAATTCAAAATCTCATGACAAAATTGGTTGTTTTACAAAAAATTCATAAGAAACAAAAGGAAATAAACAGTTTTTTTAATTTTAATTTACAAAAAAGATTTGATGTTTCATTTCATGACAAAAAGTAACTTTGTTACAAAAAAAAATTTTGTTTGTTTTTCTTTTGTTTTTGTAAATGAAAAAAAAAAGTGTTTTTTAAAATGTTTGATCATGATAGAAAAAACTGACAGTACAAAAGCCTTAGACCTTTATCTATTATTATTTAGTGTTTATTACCTTCAGATTCGAGAGGAGTAAATGGTTTTATCGACAAACTATATGGTTCACTGAAAGTGGGTCAATTTGACAAATTATAAAGCTTAAAAGGTTAGAAAGTCCTAAACTTGTGCCAAATCAATCACGTGGAGCAGCCGAAAAGGAAGTAGAAAAAAAAGAAAAAAAATCTGTTATCAGTCATTCAGATGTTAAATGGAACATACAGAAGTTAGTTATCTGGTGTTTTGCATTTTGGGGGATGAACTAATCACACTTCTGATCTCAGCTGGAGAAGTTAAAAGCCTGTTCGCTGCTTCTGGCTCATCCTTGTTTAATAATGCAGATGTGACAGTTTAGCGTGCACATGCTTCACACCCTGATGTTTCTACATGCTGTAACATCTGACTGTGAAACTATCTTAAAAGGAAATTGAAATAACCCTCATTTGACCAGTATTTATTATTTATCGCTCATTTTGCTCTGATGTATTCACCTACCACCCACTCTGACGTTTCCCACAGGAAGACTCCGACTAATCTAGCATATTGAGATTTTCCAAACTGCTTCCTCCTGTATAATCCTAATAAAAACTGTGAGCTCACAAACACAGATTTGTGTCTCTGAGGCCCAGGGATTTACAGATGCACCCTTATCTATCCTGTCTTTGTATAAATCGTTTGTACTTTGTGCCCTTGAAAAAAAGGCTGCGCTCCAGATCCATTATTGAGACAATTTCCAATATGACCGATACGAATGTCTGGAGATCTCTGAGTTTTATCACCGCTGGCCTCCGTGAGGGTCATTTCTGGCCAACTCCTACTAAAAATGATGAGTAGTGGAGTTGTTCTGCTGGTTAGAAAGACTTGCATCATCGACAGAGACACCTTCCTGCTGAGATGATGTATCCAGGAACGATATCAACCCTGATAGGAAGAAAAAAAACAAAAATAAAATCCAGCACAACAGAGGTGACATTGGAGGCTCCTGTTGTTAAATTTATAGTTTGGATCTGTGGGGAAACATTATATAGCTGGAATGTGTCATATAGCTGAAAGCAGCTGACTTAGATCCCCATTATTCCCCATTTTTTACCGTTATTGTCTGATTTTAAAGGTCATCTCCAAAAATATGAAATTGACAATAAAGTGAACACATAATTTAAGTTTCATTTTCTATTTTCTGTTCTTTTCTTTGTCTTTCCCAAACTGGCCTAATTTATTAAATAGAAATAGCTTCTTTTTTTTTGCACACTGCTCTCACTTTCAGTGGATGTTCACACAAAATGATAAAAATGCAATCAAGCGTACTCGTGGAGACACCTAGGATCAAAGCGGCCACCAACAACAACAGCTTTCGTGCCAATTTACATTCACACGGGCAGCCTCGACAGGGATTAAAAAAAAAAGGAGAAAGAGAAGAAAGAGTCAGTAATGAAATCCAGATTCAAGATGTTACTGAGCTGTTCGTGTAGCAAAAAAAATCCTTTAATGAGGTGGAAGACGTCTCCTTTTCTCTATCTCCTCAGACGAGACCAGACCACGACACGACCAGATTGAGAACAAAGATGCTGATGTTCCCTTTTATGTAAAGCTACTATGTGCAGTATTAGCTTCTTTTTCTTTTTTTTTTTTTTGATCAGTCTGCACACACGGTGCTGCAATATGTCTGCAATAGTCTCATGTACTGCAGGTTAACACAGAGGTTATCTAGCAAACAGGAAAGACGTTTCACCATCTGGGACCCTCCCAAGGGTTGGCTCACAATCTGAGCCACAGCAGAAAGTTCAGTTTTCCTAAAACACAAATGAATTACTGTTTATGAGCAACAGCAGCAATACACGAGTACAGACGTCCAGTAACAAAATTTAAGTTTGACAACAGCTGATCTGAATAAAACTATCCCTGCTATTTAGAAAACAATTTACTTTTATGTAAGGACATGATTATAAGCATTGAGTCACGTACATCACTGTGAAGAAAAAGGGATAGTAAACACTTTTTTTTATTCCATTCACAAACTTTGAGTCTTTTATCTTTCCTGTCATTCTGATTACATGGATAGATTTGCAGTTTTCTTTGCTTGACCTGATCTGGACCAGACTTTGGCTGTCAGATGGATGGCCCCCATCATCCCCCAATCATCAGGTCTCCAGTGCCACTTGCTTGACAGCAGCCTTGAAGTGTCTCTGCTGAAATACTTTACTTTTGCTTTTTTACAAACCCGGGACGGGGTATTTCACAGGACATAATTACAAGCACAATCAATATGTAGAACACATATTTCTTATTCCACTATATGTACATATTCTTGTCCTTTTTTTCTCCACATGCGAGACCAAAGCAGCTCAAATAAGGAAACGTATGAGAAAGGTTTTGTTGCAACTTTAATACGATGGTGATAAAAGCTGTGGAGTGGTGTCACCCAAAGTAACGTAAAAGCATCCTGTTCTGTAAGACTGAGAGTAGTTGAAAAAAGAAATGAAGGCGTCTCCACTGAAGCTCCGTTGAGAGCTTTGGGGATCACCAGAGAGTTGATCGCACCCGCCACCACGTGTCCAGTCAACCCTGGCTGTTAAAGCTAATGGAGCGTTTGCAGTACGAGATTGTCGAAATGTCGTGTTCGTGGCGGATCCGAAAGCACGTATGAGTGCACGTAAATTCCATCAGTCTCATTTTTCTTTTTTAAACTATTGCAACATTTTATTCTCTTTCTTTTAAGGCCAGAAGGTTGGGATGTTAAAGAAAGATGGTTTCATGTCATGCCTGGTTTAGGGTTGGATCGTCCCAGTGTTTCTGATTTTGTCGTACGTCCAGGTGGTTGTGTGGGATCCACATAGATTTAAAAGAAGCCCAACTTTCATTGGCTGAGGACGCACTCTGCTTGCATGTCAATCACACTGAGAGTACAGGGGGACGTAAACAGGGTTTGAATTTCTGGCCAACAGAACTACGAGCCAATGAAAGATGAAGAAAAGGGTGATGTCACCCTGAGGAAGGGAATCCCATGAAACAACTGTGAATGCTGTCGACCTTAAATGAGTCACACGACAATTCAAGTAGGTAACTACTGTTTCATCACCCACAGATAAACTCCTTCCAATGTCTTCCAGGGTTAACGTTAGACTGCCCCACTGCTGCCAGAACCCTGTAAAATAAATCAAAGATCTGATGGTTGTTGGTGCACAATGCTATCACGCACAGTTGCATTCACAGTTGCAGACAGGATGTTTCTACTGGAGGCTGGCGTATCACACTTGTCATGACCTTTCTTCTGGAGCAGTATGGTTACATAATGTGCCTTTAAGAATCTTCCTGAATGACAGAATATCTGTCTGTGTTTAATGTAAAACTTGGTTTCTTTGACCTTAAGGGTATAAATCTATAGGTTTTGTTCTAACTTCTTGCTGCTATCCAGCAGTGGTGACCACATGACCATATTCTAGGAAAAACCGGTGCTTTACACCCTTTTTAAAAAAAAAAAATGTTTTATGCAATCACAAACTGCAGTGGGATGTTATCAGAACCTGCAGATTAGCTCTCAGCAGAATTGTTCTAAATGAATGGTATTATATAAGATTAACATTTGCATATTCTTATATTATCATATACCCCCTTTTTTTTTATCTAGCACTAATAAATGGGGATTAGGATACAACTTGGAAGATGCTGAAGAGACGGGCTGCTAAAGACTATTTAAAACAGAAGGTTTTATATGTCCCCTTAGGGAGGAATTATTCTTTCCTTTGTTTCAAGGAGGCATATTTATATTTCCAGCTCTTATCGTAGGTTATATTTTGATCCTAGAATAATTGTAGTCTTTTATCTTTCATGATGAATAGTCGTTTCTTTTGAATGACACACTTCTGTGAACGTTGGATCACTTTACTCGTGTCGACAGACATTTTTGCTCAAACATTAAATTGTAATTAACCTGCCAAAGAAGAATACGTGATGCATCAGTCACTTTTAGGCCGTAATTAATGACTGCACTTCCCTCTCTGTTAAAAGAAAAAAAGATTCCAACATCTGATTAGTCAGCTAACTGGCTGAAAGCAATCAGCACTACGCCTGATCCATGCCATCTATTAAAGCAAAAACTGCTGATTGCATCTGGAGTTGACTCAAGATGTGAGTTCTTGGCAGCTCAGCGAAGCTTTGTTCATCAAAATCATTCACTTTTTGTCCGAGAAAATCTTTGAGAGTCACAGAACTGCGGTAACGGCCTTCAAACAAGTCCAAGCTTTCTTCAGATTGTCCTCTCTGGGCCACTAACTGCTCCCTTCATCCTGTCCTGCACTGTAAACCCTGGTGTGGTGGCGGGGCGTGTGTCAGCTCGGCTGCAGAGGAGAGGTGACGCTGCAGCTCTGTGCTGCATGTGCCAATCAAACTCCCTCTATTTTAACAGCAGCGCTCTGGCTCTGGGAGAGAGGACTGGCAGACCAGTACCTGGCCTGTACCAGGCGTACGTGTGACTTTTGCACTGAAAAGTGCCCTAACTAAAAGTCTTTCTAAGAAGCTGCAGCCGCAGCTGTGATCACGGCCACCAGGGTACCTGAAACCTTCACACCCGGTAAGTTAACAACTCAAAAAGAATTAAGGCAAACTGATTGCCTGAAAACTTTTGAGTCGATGAACTTAAAGGTCAAATGTTATGAAAACTCAAAAATGTGGATTAGAAACTACACATTCCTTTGAATTAGAGTGAAATTAAAATATTCACTGAGTTAACTCAGATGTTTTCATTTACCTC
Organism: Arrhamphus sclerolepis; assembly: GCA_037176975.1. Lineage (NCBI taxonomy): Eukaryota > Metazoa > Chordata > Actinopteri > Beloniformes > Hemiramphidae > Arrhamphus > Arrhamphus sclerolepis. The sequence goes on along the minus strand of JBAMYA010088221.1, from coordinate 10,463 downwards.
TCCCATGAGATTAAGTTTACAAAACCTAGAAAAAATGGTACAAGAACACAAAATGTCATGTTTATGGAACTCAGTCTATTTATTCTTATTTGTTTCTGCTTTTACATTGCCCTCTACAAATTAAAACACCAAAGACTTTTTTTTTTCAAAAAAGTACATAAATTGAAAGGCTAACATATCTTGCCTATCAGGTGAAAACATGAATAGTGCAACCTCGGAGTAACTTTATGATTTAACTGTTCAAAAGTCCCTAAAAATAGTCAAGTTAGCAGAACGTTAAGAGTTACAGAGACACCTCATGCAGTCTGGGCCGCCTGACTGAAACCCTGCAGATACCACAGCAGTGGAGCTCAGTTCCACTCCACTGCAGGTATTTGGCGCTTTCTTGACTGCTTGATATGATTGGTCCACTAATTCTTCTTTTCTTTGTACTTCCTGCTGCTACTTTTTCTTCGTCTTCATGTCGGGTAGAAGGGTAGTTTGAAATGTCTGTAAAAGTGACTGATGCTCAACATTCATCAACACTGACTCACGTACTTTATTTGATCTGTATGTCTGAGCTACACACAGGAATTAAAGACTGAAACTCAAAGCTACAGCACTGCAGAAAGAACCCGCGCTGCCACCTAGCGCTTGGGGGTGTAATTACAGAGGAATGCAAACGATTCGGGCTGATTTGTTTAGAGAAACACAGATCAGCCCACCTGAAAAATATAAATGATTAAAAATACCAACCTAGTTTGAGTAAGCCGATACCAAGGCAGCGGCCACACAAACTAACGCAACTGACGTCAGACATCCACGAATGTTGAAATGATAGAAATCAATTTTGTTTTCAAGTGGTGCTTACTTCATTAGAAAAAAAAAGTTGAAGTTAATAAAAGATTATGAGTTACATTTACTTAAAGAGGAGAATTTGTTTTCAAAATTAAATTTACATTACCTAATCTATTTAATTAGGTCCAACGTTTGAGTTTTTGTTGCTGTAATAAAATCTAGGCCTGCTAACCAGGCTAACCCTCATACAAGAGACATTCACAACCTCTAATGAGCTCCTGCTCTGAGCTCAACCATCTGAGACGTCTGACGTACAGCAGTCTCACTGTTGAATCACCTCCTTGAGACCAAACACCATGAATTCTTCATTCCAGCTGCTGATGGAGAGATTCAGCTTCTCCTTTATAAGCTCCTGGCTTTCTCAACAAAGACCATCAATGTTACCCATAATGGTCTCTAGACAAAGTCTAATTAGGTCAGTTCTGATTGTGTTTGAAATTTTCCTGGTTGGTTCTAGTTTGTTCTGAAACCTTGCAAGAAGGTTCAAGTTTTGGCATGAGTGTGGAGTTTTAATTCAATTCAGTTTTATTCTATAGCATCTATTTAAAACAAAGTTGTCTCTAGTTCTTCTGAGAAAACCCAGATCATGACCACTGAGCACATGGCAAAGCCTAACAGTGGACAGAAAAAACTCCTTCATAGGAAGAAACCAGGACCGGGATCAGTTCTAGGGGGGACCCTCCTCCTAACAGTCAGCTGGATAAAGGAAGACATGAGGAGGGAGACAGGACAGAGAGAGGAGAGGGACAAAAATATATGACATGTGGTACATAAATATCCAAATATCTGGTGTAAATATATAAATATGTGGTTGGAGGGTCTGACTGCAGGTCGGCCAATCCAGTCGACAGGTGCAGGTAAACGCCAGGATGGTCAGAGGATGGAAGGTTTGGGGGGTGAGGGGAAGCACAACATCACCATGACAACAGCTGAAAAAAAGGTTTCTCCTCTTATTGGTTTGTATTGACTCCACAGTCCAAAAACATGCATGTTTGTTTGATTTGTGATTGTGAACTTTGTGTAGGTGTGAATGTGAGCATGTGTGGTTGTCTTTGTGAAGGACTGGTGTCCTCGTCATGATGTACCCATGATGTCTCTCACCTAGTTACAGTTATGGCTTACAACAACTCATTGTTGCCGTAGTGGAGGAACCAGTCATGTGTCACGACTGGAAGCCTATCCAGAGTTTTTTCTTTGCAAAATTCTGCTTGCTGTGATTGGTGAGTCCTGATCAAGGTTTCTTCCCCTAAAAAGTTTTTCTTTTTTTTTTTTTTGGCCACCGTTCAGCTTTCCATGTACTCGAGGGTCATGTGCTGGGTTTCTAAACATGCTGATGCTGTAATAGATGGGGTGAACATTTTGCTCGCATAACACTTTCAAAGGGCCATAAAACAGACCAGACAGACTCAAATCTGCTGTCTGGGAGTGTCCTTGGGCAGGACACTGACGTCCAACATGCCATCTGATATAATCATCAAGGTGTGCCTTCTGTCTATACAGAGCAGAAGTAATTTAGGAGTGCTGTTAATGTGAATGGGTGAATACAAAAACAGACTAGAATCTACACAAGATTAAAACGGTGCTCTACAAGGGTATTTACTGAGGAACGTGTGATGGGAGAGAATGTTCCCTCCACATCTAACTCTTTCTCAAACACTGTAGGAATGTTGATGTAGTCTGAAGTAGTGATAAACAACTCCAGAGAAGCATCTCATAAAAGCAGACCGTAACCACCAGACAGACAGCAGAGTTAGATGAAGATGACACAGAATCACTCATTTCACACGCTGAATTACTCTCACTGTCAAACGTACAGTCATTTCTTTACATGTTCTCCTGATTACTCTGACCAACAAGCCAAGACAGAGCTATGAGCACACTGTCACATCTAAAATAATGCATACTTTACTGCACAACTGTTGTGTTGTACATTTAAAGGACTTCTGTTAATGTGGCAACACTCACATCCTTTACAAACAAGAACTGTATCCAAAGAATCATAGAAGTCCTTGTCTGAGGATGACTGAGCAATGTTTTTTTAATTTCTTCAAAGTCAGACGTTTCCATAAATGTCCTCAGTGTTTGGTATAGTCGCTTTAAAGTAGATGAAGGTGGAATAACTGAGGTGGAGAGTAGCTGCTTTAAGGTGGAATAACTGAGGTGGAGAGCAGCTGGTTTAAGGTGGAATAACTGAGGTGGAGAGCAGCTTGAAATTTTTTGACAAAACTTCAACTTTTTATGAAAAAATATGACATTGCTTAAGTTTCCATTTTACAAAAAATATTGCTTTTTCAATGAAAATTGTTTTTTTTTTAAATTGCAATTATACTTGAAAAAAAGTGTGATTTTAATTTTATGATGAAAGTCGCAAATTTTGTGAAATTTGAAATTTTATAACAAAAATTCACATATCATCGCCATGGTTACCATGACGATGATATGTGGAACTGATTCAGATACCAGTGGAGTCTGGATTGGGTTAGCTAGATCTGCTCTTGCTGACCTCCATGGATGTGGTTTTTGATCCATTTTAATTATCTGATCACTTTAAACTTCAGGATATTTATTTGATTTTTTTTTCCTCTTTAGACATAAAAAAACTAAAATCTGCTGTGAGCTCAGACGCTTCGTCTTCTCTGGGAATTCTGGGAATGATGGCAGCTATTGTTGGTGGCAGCGTGTGATTGGTGGAGCGTTTCCACCGCTGACAGGCGGGACAATGATACGGGGGGGTCAAGGCCAACCAAGTAGAACTAATCCAGACCCCCCTACACACACACACACACCCACACACACACACACCCACCCCCCACTGGACCCCGGACTCCCTCCCGACTGGTCCTGCAGGGCAGCTGGGTCACAGAGAAGACCTGAACCCAGATTCCAGCAGCAAACACAAACCTAGTTAGGCGATGTTTGAAATGACAGTTAACGTAAAGTCATATCAATAAGCATTGTAGGTTAGCATGCTAACACAGCTAACACACAGCTAACTGTGATTGACAGAAGGAGGGCGTGTCCCAGCCAGTATCAAAATCCTTCTGAAGAGGCCTGAGAGTGATGTCACAGAGGGTTTGTCCAGTTCTTCTTATGCATATTTATGTATTAGAATGTTTATTATTATCATTATCATTGTTATCATTGTTATCATTATTATTATTATTATTAATAAACCTTTATTTAACAAGGAAAATTCCACTGAGATTAAAAATCTCTTGCAAGAGAATCCTGACCAAGACTGGCAGCAGCACACAGAAGTGACAGAACATTCACAGCAAAAACACACAAAAAAAGTTAACACCGTCATAAATAATCTAATTAAAAGTTTCCTCAGTTAAAACATTTGAAGACAGATGATTCCTTCTCAAAATCATTAAGAACAGTCTTACAAACATTTAGTGACATTCTGCAACTGGTTCCAAGAAGATGGTGCAGAAAACTGAAAGATTTCTTTCCAAGTTCAGTTTGGACTTTAGGCACCAAAAGCAAAAATAAGTTCTCCTTGTATAATGTGCAATGATGTGTAAAAAGCTTTTACACATCATTGCATGGATGGCTCCATGATAAACAGTATCCATAAACGGTATCCAGCAAATAAAGACATTTTAGAGAAGCACACATGTATCCACAGTCCAGTACAGAAATAAACCAGCATCAACCAGTTGCTTTATAGTTGCATTACAATATTTTATAACAAAAAATAAAAAATAAACAAGCACAAGTTTAAAATAATAATAATAATCAAAAAATAAAATTAATATGCCAGAATTGAATTGAGCCATTGAATAAAAATACATACCCTACCTTTAAATACTTTTCCATTCCATCAGTGTTTTATGACCTTTATGCCCTTTAAGAGTTTTTAACTCTTAAATGGATTTAATCTGCTCAAATACAGATGACAATGGACAAATTAAACCTCAAATGTCTTCTTTCTTCTCAAATAAAACTACATAAAATTCCAAATTCCGGATAAGCGGAGGAAGATGGATGGATGGATGGAAAATTCCAAATTTAAAAATCTGCCTCAAATCAGTGGAATAAAATAATTCACTGCAAAAGTGTCCCAGAAGTTGCATAAATAATGTTTGTGGGGTTTGTGATGGTTTGAAAGCATCTATTTCAATAGTTTAACAATATTTTAGCTGATCGGTTTAAATTGATAAACTGGTTGTGGGTGTTTATCCTCCTAATCGCAATAAAACAACTCAAATGGTTCAGAGATCAGACTCACACTCGTGTTTTAAACAACTGCACGCGCTCAGTGGGTCTCTGCAGAGCGGCGAGGTTTCAGGTTTCACGCTCCAGAGTGCAGCAAATCAAACGCTGCTGACCTCTGACCTCTGCACGCCTTCAGACCACTCTCTGCAGGAAACTGGAATAATGAGACGGAAAACAAACTAAAACTGAGCTGCTGCAGGAAAATGAAACGTGTCCCCAAAGCAGCAAATACATGAAACACAAGATGATAAAAGTCCAATATCCTACTGTTTGGTTGGAAAATGACAATTAACAAATGTTTGAAAAAGATTTTACAACAAAGAGTTGATCATTTTTACCTGAACGTTTGTAAAAATTTAAATTTCATTTTTATTTTTAAAAAAAGAATTAACTTTAGGACAAAAAGTTGGAATTATCCAACAAAACATTGTAATTTAAAATTAAAACATCACAGTTTTGTGACATTTATGATTGTACGATAAAAAGTCTTGCTCTATTGTCAGTAGGACTAGATCTGACGTCATTCTTTGATTTAGCATTCATTAAATATTTAAATCATGCTATCACTCGCTCTGTAACTTTTTCACATCAACTCTTTTTCACCGCTGCAGCCGTGTTACTCTTCTGCAGAAAGGTGTTTAAATTTATCTTCTGATGGGAATTAAAGCTCTAACTCAATTCCATTTACCTGCCGTTGCCATGGTGAGCATGGCAACAAAACTCTATTGATGATGTTTACTCACTCTAAACATCAAACACTAAATCAGAAACGCAGGCTTTGTCAGCTTTGATTTTGTTTTTAATCTAATTAAAAACTAGTTTTTACACTAATTAAAACTAGTTTTTAAACTCAGAGTTTGTCAACTTTGATATAGTTTAATCTGCATGATTGTCATCTGCAGACGTCTGCAGTGGGAACGGTGTGTCCTCTCCCTCACCCCCTCTGTCTGGGGGAGGGGGCGTGGCCACTGATTGGTCATGGACATGCTGCTGCCCCCAACACACACACAGACGCTACGCAACAGAACCATTTCTGACCAGTCCAGCAGGTCCAGACCTCCTGCTGATCAATGAGCTGCAACCAGCTGAATGCTGAACCTTCCCTGAATGGACAAGGGTGTACACCCCCGTCTCCCCCTCCCCCCGCTCCAATGCATGTATGTGTGTGATGAAACCTGACACACCCCCCCACCCACACGCGCACACACACACGCACACACACACACTAACCTCCCTGTACACAGCTGCTACCATGAAGCCACACTGATCCTCCTCATCTTCATGTTTCTGGAGATCAGACGAAGAACATGATCCACAGACACTTCACCACTACCAGTACTACCACTACTACCAGTGTCACAGTTCACACTAAAAATGAAAAAGATCTGAAGAAGAACGAAAATAGAGGCACGATGACCAACAAGTTAACAGAGTTCACTTTTTCTGGGAGAATAAAGTTCCATGAGGGCCTTTTTTTTTATTTTACAAGAAAAAAAAAGGTGTGATTTCAGTACAAAATCTCAACTTCATGATAAAGGTTGTGAATTCTATGAAATCTGAGATTTCTATGACAAAAATTAACTTTGTTATGGAAAAAAGATGTGATGATATTGTGAAATTCACTGTATTAGAATAAAATGTGTTCAAAACCACGGTGATGATGTGGCCCTTGAATCGTTTCCGTGGTAATGATGTGGCCCTTTACTCATAACCATGGTGATGATGTGGCCCTTGAATCGTAACCATAGTGATGATGTGGCCCTTTACTCATAACCATGGTGATGATGTGGCCCTTTACTCATAACCATGGTGATGATGTGGCCCTTGAATCGTAACCATAGTGATGATGTGGCCCTTGAATCGTAACCATGGTGATGATGTGGCCCTTTACTCATAACCATGGTGATGATTTGGCCCTTGAATCGTAACCATGGTGATGATGTCGCCCTTTAATTGTAACCATGGTAATGATGTGGCCTTTTACTGATATGTGGCCCATTAACAGTAACCATGGTGATAATGTGGCCCTTCAACGGTAACCATGGTGATGATGCGGCCCTTTAATGGTTACCATGATGATGTGGCCCAGGATTAAATAGTTTGACACTCCTGGTTTTTAACTTTCTACGTGATGAGGTAGATAAAAATTCCCCTGTACGGCTGCCATAGATGTGAAATCAGGTGATGGTGCCTTTAGTGGTCAAAACAGGAGCTGAAAGTCCTCTACTTTTGACCAGTCCAAAGTCCCACTATTCATCCCACAGGAAAGAGAACAGCTGGCTCCTCGGTTCCTGAGAGGGGCCCCCTCAGCCCCGTCTTATCACCACCCTAACATGGCCTGGATTACACAGCCTGAGTAGCTGCTGGGAGTTTTTCTAATCTGACCTCTGATTAATATTTAATGTCAATCCTGCCAGGGGGCGCTGCGAGGGGGACGGCGGTCCAACACGCTGCGTCCTGGTTGGCTGGGAGCCACCGCTGTTGCCAGCTGGCCCCCGTGTTGAGCCTGTCAGTCAAAGCGTAGGGACCTGCAACTGCAAAGCAGGCTGGGTAAGCGACCGCAGGCTGACCCGACTGTACACGAGTTTAACAATTTCAGCAACACAAACATCTGCAGCTGGTCAGGTTTCTGTCAGTGAAGTTTTAACGTTAGAAGAAGAAATGTGATCAACTGTGTTTTCAGGATTTCTGGGTTCCACTTTGCATTTAAGACCCATTAATGATGTTTGGAGACGCAGTTAGCTGGAAATTAAGTTTCTGAAATAACTTGGTATGAAACCAGGTCACAAAGACTTTATTTGAATAAAATGATCAACTTTTTGTTTATAAATCATGACTTTTGTAAATCTGAATATCTTGATCATGAAAATCAAACGTTTTATGTAACATTGTGACTTTTTAACTTAATATTGCAAATTTTTTGTTGGAAAATACTGACTTTTGCAAAGCTGCAAAATCCCTCAAGATCTCAGCAGGGCCCACATAAATGAAGTTCTGGGCCATATTCGGCCCAGGGGCCTCGAGTTGGACACATGTGGCCTAAGAGGCCACAGACGAACATCCAAGATTAGAACTATTTTTTTAGCATTCAGACCTCCAGCAGAAACGTCCTCCTCCTCCACTAACGTACGATACTGAAGATGAACTGGGTCGTCTCAGGTGGGTGGGCACCTTTATGGTGAGGTCACTGACCTGTTTCCATGCCGACTCACCTGCTGCTTCACTGCTCCGGTAAAGCCTGCTGCCTGACTGACCTCTGATCCCGTCAGAGTTCATGAATCCTTTTTCCTTCACAGAAGAGTTCTGGTTCTGATTAGCTGCTGGTGATCCGGTCACGCTGACTCCTTTCTGTTTGATAAACTGACTCTCAGTCGGCCGGCGACCCTCATAGGATTTAACGCTCGGAGACGTCCCACGCTCCACCGCCTCCTTAATCCAAGAGGAAGTGGATTTCCATCCAGAGAGGGCTGGTGGAGGTGGGTCGTGACGGACCGCTGGTGGGGGTGGGGTGGGGTATTGATCAGTCAGCTGATCAGTAACTCTGCATAGACTCTAATAAAAACAACCAGTCTTTTATTCATGTTTCTTCATGAAAACCAACGTGTCCTGATTCTGAATTCTGAATGAACCTTCAGGTGAACATCTCCAACAGCTAAACAGTTCTGTGCCACGGTTCTGGTGCAGCCTGGACCCAACTAACTCTCACCTCAGATTCAGACTCCAGTCAGATTTTCGCTGGCCTAACCTCGCCTCCTCACATGCTTCTCTTCTCTGATTGGTTGGATGGCTATTGTTAGTACCGCCTCCTGGAAAATCAAAGTCCAGTCCAGACCAATTATTTTTATTCAAAGAGGAAAAGACTTCCTGAGGTCCTAATGAAATTTCTGGGACATCCATCCAACCATCAAACTTCCACTTACCCATGTTTGGGTCATGGGGGCTGAAATCCATCACATCCAAACTCCCTTCACTCATCAACAAGACTCTGGGATTCTAAAACTCCTCCACTCAAGGCAGAAACCATGAGAACCAAACCACGAGAACCATGAAAACCAAACCATGAGAACCATAAGAACCCAAGAACCATAACAACCATAGAACCACAGAATGACAAGAAACATGAGAACCATAAGAACCATGGTCAAGAACTGAAGGTGCTGATTCTCATCTTTGCATCTTCTTCAAGTGTGAACAGCTCCAGAGAGCTCAAATACAGTTCTATGTATTATTTCACAGATTATTTTCATAATGTGTGCCTTGTTTACACTGGAGAAAAGTATATTAGTGGATAAATTCTTTCACGTGTTAAAGTCTTGACTTGAGGAACAGGTTTATTTCTGCTGGTTAACCCAGACCCTCGTGGTCGTTAGAGGAACTGCAGCCTCTAGTGGTCATTAGAAGAACTGCTACCTCTAGGGGTCATTAGAGGAACTGCAGCCTCTAGGGGTCATTAGAGGAACTGCAGCATCTAGTGGTCAGTAGAAGAAACTTTTGGTAGTTTTATCAAGCTGGATGTAGCCCCCGGGGTTGGGTCTCTACTGTTGTTTTGCTGCTCTCTTTTGATAAAGTAATAAAGAAACAAGTGCGTACATGTCGTCAAGGGAACACTGATAACTTTTCTTGCTCTTGTGAAAACAGATCTAAGATTTCAGAGCCAGAAGCAGAGTCTGTCTCGGTCGTAGTCCAGTCTTTGGTAGATAAACAGTGTCTGGGTTCAGGTTTTCAGATGATGTCAGACCACCAGCAGGCTTCTGTCGTGTCTCACAGCCAGTTTCTCCTCACTTAAACACAATATCGCCAACTGACTTCTCACTTTTCTTCTTTACATTCAGATGACATGAAACCAGAGACGGACGAAGCAGCTGAGGAGAGTTTTTATCTGCTGGTCTGAGAGGAAACTTTCTGCAGATTTGAAGGAGATAAAGGATGAAACATGATGTCACTCACCTTCAGAGGAGCAGCCAGCAGACAGGAAGCAACAGGAACACCGGGGGAGGGAAAGCAGAGAAGAAGAAGAATGAGTGCAGATGAATAAAACATGACAGTTAGATTATGAAGACTTTTAATTGATGCTTTCAATGCTTCATCATGCTTCACGTAGCAGTCACTTTTCTGGAAAGACTCCTCAGTATCCGCAAATGTAACTGAAAAAAAGTTGAAAAAAGAGTTCCTCTTCTGGCCACTAGAGGCTGCAGTTCCTCTACTGCCCACTAGAAGCTGCAGTTCCTCTACCGGCCACTAGAGGCTGCAGTTCCTCTACTGCCCACTAGAAGCTGCAGTTCCTCTACCGAACACTAGAGGCTGCAGTTCCTCTACTGCCCACTAGAAGCTGCAGTTCCTCTACTGCCCACTAGAAGCTGCAGTTCCTCTACCGAACACTAGAGGCTGCAGTTCCTCTACTGCCC
>JBAMYA010088161.1:0-22190 GCA_037176975.1 Arrhamphus sclerolepis | reverse complement strand
CCCGAAGTGAGCTGGGATAGGCTCCAGCAGACCCCCGTGACCCTGCACAGGACAAAGCGGGTATAGAAAATGGATGGATGGATGGTTATTAGTTCATGTGCCAAGAGAATGGAAGCTCATACTTGGCCAGCAGGCGACGACTCGGGTGAATGTTCTTCGGAGGACAGGAGGACGTAGATTGGTCTCTCTGCAGCTGAGTCAGCAACGTACTTGATAGTTTCAATGCTCAGCCAGCACTTAATTCATAAAATAAACAATCTGATATTTAATGCGACTCAGAATGGGCCATGGAAGTGTCTATAACCATTACTTTGTATGATGCGTTTTTAAAAATTGTTTCAATTTTTTTGAGTTTCAGCTGAGTTATAAATAATGTTTGGTAGAGGTGAGAAAAAAAACAACCAAACTTAAATAAGTTTGATAGAAGAATTATATTCTCACTTGAAAACTATCTTCTTTACTTTCTTTTTCTCGCTGCCATTACTTTTGCTTGTAAAGATACATTCTGACGCAGACAGAACGAGTGAATGTCACATAGCAGCGGCCCAGTGGTCAGGTTCAGTGATCTATAATGATATTTGGTTTTTATAGTTCAAGAACAGTATTCTCCAGCTTATTTTCTGTATTGTAAATTATAGTCTTACTCCAAGTGTTCATAAGGGTGCGTTTAAAAAAAATGGAAAAAGAATACACATCAGAGGTGTACTGTGCTGTTTGATGAAACAGAAACATCAGCAATCATAAAAAATATTATGCAGCAAGAGCCTAAATCTCTGCATTCTTATGCTCTCCATCTGAGGGTTAGTGATTTGTTGGTTGTACGCAGCATAGATTTATCAGGCATTTTGCACTGAAGTAGCCTGTTGCTTCTGGAAACATGATGAATGGATTTCTTGTGTTTAGATATGTGTCTTTAATTTCCATTTACTCAAAACAATGAGGTAAAGTGTCTTAAACATTGTAGAGCCATGTAGTGGGGTTATAACTGTCTGTCTTCAATGCATGACAGGTAAATATTAACTATGATTGCTTGAAATATTTCCTAAAAAAAAAAAAAGTATTGCATCTTGTGAAGCCACAGGAGCCTGGCTAGTACATTCTTAGACTGATGGTTTCTCTGTGTTTATAGTTAAATACTTTATTTATCTATTAAAGTAAAGCAATGTACGATGGCACAATCAAATGTCCATGTTCTTTATATTTATCCTCCAAACATGGACAAAGATTTATAAAAATTAGAGAGAAAAAAATCTTTAAAGATTCCTCCTTCGCATTTATGCTCCTATTTCAATTATGATATCTTTCCCACGTTTCAGATGAACCAAAAAGCACAAAACAACTCTGTTTCCTGAACCGAAGTGCTTATTGTTGAGAAAAGTACACATTTGCTTGTCATGAAGTGCCACAGCTGTGTTTAGCTAACCTCAGCAAGTGAGTCTTTAAAAGACGCCACAAGAGATGAGGCTGCTATTTTATGAAGCTCACTGGCTCAGTTGAGGCTTTGTGGGACACTTTTCTTAGTTTCACTGTCTGACTCTTCTCTCTGGATCAGAACTAAAATGTTTTTGGTGAATGTCACAGTTTCACTCTCTACTGAATCTTAGAGTGGATGTGATTATAAACACTGAGGTGATTATTTTTCTTTGATTATTTTCTTTACCCTCAAAGCCATAATATTGGTTTTAGGTCTGAAAGCCAGCAGGTACTAAGCTGCAATTATCATTCTTCATTTATACCAAACCACTTTTTCTGTTGAGTTAGTTGACACACAGACACATCGCAGCCTCTCTAATTAAGATTCAACCACAGTTCCCATGACTGGTCTGCTACACGACTCTGGTGGGGGGAACTCCAGCAACTTACGGGAAGAATCATAAAACTGTAAACCAGACTATACCAGGAAACTATGGGCCTGAACCTACACTTAGTGACTCTCTCATCAGCTAATATAACTACAGAAATGAACTTACTCATCCTCTTAGCTGTGTTGCTTTCTGGCTCATAAAATATCCATCAGCATGAAATACTATTGAAGCTTTCCTATGACTAATTACATGTGGCAGCAACACGGTTGTGAATTAGATCATCAATATTTGGCAGAAAACGGTGGTGCTCAAGTTTAGTCCAGTAGTTATTCACAGTCTTTTACACAGTAGAGCTACTGTACTTGCAACGGGGATGGGGGAAACTTCTGTTTTGCCCACTATTTTCCAGTCTCCCTGTGTTGCTTTAGTAGTGAACAAGAAATGTGGTTCAGTGGTGCTCATCAGTTAACAAGCATCTGGAGCAGGTTTCAGGAAAGCGACTGCCAAGCAGCACCTGACTGTTTGCTGCGAGGGTGGCCTTTATGCCTACAAAAGTGAATTGGCTCTGAGAGTCACAGCAGCTTGCAGTCCCTCAGCAAAACTGGAATATTTGACTTAAACCTGCCGAGAAAAGGTTTGAACTAAAAAATGTGTTTGAATTACTCCATCTAGAACCTCCCCATGCTGGTCTCTGTGGTCCATTTGTTGTTAATAATTTAACAGACGTCATGGAGTAACAGTCTTACTGTCCTCCTGGTGTTACAGTAATGAGCATGTGAAGCATGTGTACGTCCCATACCAGCCGATCAAAAATGGCCCAAATCCTAGGCATGCAGAAGACAGGGAATCATAAGATCTAAATGTAATTTTTGGAGAAATGGCCACAGTTCAACCCAAAAGGAAAGAGGAATTAGTCACACAATGTTTTTGGATTTGATAAGGTAGATGTACAGCACAAAACATAGCCATGACAACAGCTAACGCCACAAACCATTACTAACATTTAAAGAAGCACCACAGACTGCTCTACAGCAAATGTAAAAAGTCATACAAAACTAGTCATGATGCTTCAGCCAAGTCAGTAAAAAAGACCACAATGTCTGACTTTTTGACAATAAAATCAAAATGAAAAAAAAAAAAGCCTCATGGAGGCACTGGAATATACCAACTCTAAAACCAACTCTATGGCGTAAGACATGCTGTCAGTAAACACAGTGACTAAATATGGGTTTGAAAACCTTATCAGAACTCCCTCTTTGAGCCAAATCCCTCATTTTATTCATGTTTCCCCTCCAAAATCTGGTTTATGAATATAATGACTGAGCCAAAACTGTGTCATAGTGTGCACTTCACTGATGATGAAGTTGAAGAATTGGTTGCAGCCACCTGTTGGACTCCTTTCTGGCACTAAATTGCTTTTTTTTCCCAACGTCTAAAATAAAAAAAATGGATATGGGTTTACTGTGAATAAATCATTCCCCAACACTGATGCTGTGCCATTGTGCATTTGTGCGAATCTTTGTCTACGCCATGAAATTTAAACAAAGCCCCTAGTGAGGTTTGATTCAAACAAAAAGTGTTTTTTTGTCCATTTCACTAACCACTTAGGGCCTGTGTTGACAACACAGATAACAGAATGCTATAGGAGATCATTCTGTGAGAATAAATCTGGGATCTGCTTCAAAACTGCCCTTAAAACTATTTACAACATTTAAGTGGATCAGATTTAATACTTTTCCTTCTGACTAACAGTTTTGTTTGATACTTTCTGAGTCATTATTGTGCCACTGGGACATTAGGTTTTGAAGTTAAATGTTTTAGAGTTGTAATTTTTGTATTTTCAGATGACTCATTTGGGTTTGGTTTCTGTTTTTCAGTGTGCGCTTTGGAACACAAGCCAGATGATTACACCTGCAGAAGATGCCAACAGCTGCTCATTCATCAAACCTGAATACTTTTGAGTGATAAAAAAAAGATGGTGCAGATAATTTTATTTGACATAGACTCTTAAAGTCGCTTGATAAGAAACACCATCAGCAAGCTCTCTAAGTGGTAACAAGAGCCAGCATGTGGCCCCCAGATGTTGGTCCTCCAGATGTCCAACTGACTCTTCCCAGTTTTGGGAGCGTGTTTGAGGATGCTGAGGATCTTCAGGTGCCTCTGTCCTCTGGTGGCTTCTGTCAGTCATCAAGCCATTCAGGAGGCCTGTGCTGCCTTCCCAGAACCTCACTGTCCTTGTCTTCTCTGGGATGTGACCTCACCTCCCTGCTCAGCTGTAAGACAGCTGGGCCCTGCATAGAAAAGATCGTGGAGAACTTAGCTACCACAGCTCAAGTAAACCCCAAAAACAGCAGCCAGAGGTTCAGCTGTTACCCTCAGCCCTCCTTACCTATTTCTCACATGCTCACCAGCTGTGCCACGACACCATCTTTTGGCTCTCCACCTTCCTCCCTCTCTTCTTCCTCCTCTTCTTCACTTCTTACCTCTTGCTTGCCTCTTTCTGATAACCAAAACAAAGTTTCTCAGCAACAGCACAATCTACAGGAAGAGTATTGCTCAATAAAACAAGAGCCTGCAGATGATTTCTTGCCATGTAAAAGGGAACCATTTCAAATTAACATTCAGCGGGAGGATCTGTTTCATCTTGGTCAGTCTCTCAAGGGTTACAGTGGTCAGGACAGCACCCAGTCCCCTATGAACTCCCCCAGGCTCGATAGACCTCCAGGACAGGACTTCTTGGATCAGCAGGAGCAGTCATGTCATTGGATTGACTGCAGCGCCACCTACAGTAGTCAGGAGGAGCTCGTGAGGCACATTGAGAAGGTGCACATTGACCAGCGCAAAGGGGAAGAGTTTGCATGTTTCTGGGCCGGCTGTGTCCGACGACATAAACCGTTCAACGCTCGCTACAAGCTGCTCATCCACATGAGGGTCCATTCTGGAGAAAAACCCAATAAATGCATGGTGAGTCACTTTGTTCTTGTCATGTTTGTCTGTTACAATCTTTTTGGTTTGTGAACATTTTTAGTATTTCCTTTACTGCAGTTTAACCTGCTCTACAGACTTTCTAACCCAGACCACTTTTGTTCGTTTCAGTGAATATTTCCTCGACGTTCTCTTGCTGGCCTTGTTTTGAATAAGAAAAAAAAGTCAGTTTTATGTAAACTGGTTCGGGCAACCTCTGTTAGTGGAAAACCTGAAATAGGGACAAAACTTAAGGACGTATAGTGCTAAACAAACAACAAATACATTTTTTGCCATGATTAATATTCAGTTCAATTTCAAAATAATTTATCAATCCCTCAAGGGAAATTAATTAACATAGATAACATAGACCATGGGGAAAATCTTAACACAATGTGTTTTGTGCCCAGACGTTTTAATATAGTAAAGTGACTGGTTCAAAATAAAACCAGCAATAAAACCATAATATGAAATTAGTTAGTTATGCCTTTTTTCAAATTCAGTAACCGTAGTTTGCATATAAAGATTTCTGATACTGCAACTTCAAAATGGAGCCATTGCTGACCAAAATCATACATTCAAGTTATGCGATGACGGTTACCAAAGGCCCTTGTGGAGAAAAAAAAAGCTAATTTTATGAACTTATGGTTTTTGTTAGTTTTTCTGTTGTTTAGAAATTCAGATATATGAGCTCTGTGTGTTCAAAAATCTGTTTCTCAGAGCCAGCAACAAGTGTGTGTAAAGCAGCTCTCAGTTTTTGAGGGAGAGACCTTGCATAGTTATTTTAGGCAAAATTTACTTAAATAGTAAAGAGTTAAAATGTGAATTTATCATACTGAAGTTCTCAAAAGGAACTACTCTGCCAACCAATGGTGTTTATGGAAGGTTTTTCAAAAAGAAGTATGCATGCGAGCAAATGGTGGTGACAAGTATAAAGTCTAGGTGTTTGACTATTTTTTTTTTTAGCTGAAAAAAAAAAAAACAACCTTAAAAGTATGACATCAATCAACATTTGGGCTAGGGTTGAGAATGACGCTTAGTGAAACTTTATGTCTGATCTAGCCTGCTAACAAAAGAGAAATGTGTCTGAAGATGACAAAGTGCCAGACCTGCTGCATGCCAGCAGTACATCTGCTTACGCTTTCTGGTTTTATTCCCTCTCTGCTAATTTGCTAGAATTATTTTGTTTGGTCACAAGTCAAAAGGTTTAAACCCAGGTGAGGTAAGTAATCAGGTTCCAGGCTGTTTGTGATTTCATAACATTGACATTGAAATGTTCATGACTTGAGTCCAAGTCAGAAGTTCGTTTTTTTTTTGTTGCCATAAGAAATGCTTTTTTCTTTAATTCCTTGCTATCTTAGCCGTAACTTTCATTCTTTTAATCTGCGGAGAGATTTACCAGAGAAAGTCGTAAAAACAGTCAGTCCAAACAACTCTCCAGCTTCACATTCTTTCAAATGCCCCATTTGGAAGTTTAACTGGGTTTGAAATGCATTAATCTGCTTACAGTCCGTCTCGACTTGTGTCAGACTAATCATCGTCTCTGTTAGACACGGGGATGATCAAACAGTTTCCTCTCGTCACAACATGTTTCCCTTACTCATGCGTGCAGAAGAAGAAACGGGGCTGTGTTGAATGAATGAATGAATGAATGAATGAATGCAAGATGTGTCTGTAGCCCTGAGCAGCCAGAGCCCGTGAATGATCACCTTGGGTTCATTATGAAAATTACAGTCAAATTATTTTTATTACAAAGATTTAATGTTTAGTGATTCAACCAGCAGATAAGTCATTCAGCTTTGTGGAAAGCTATATTTCCACACATAAAACTCTATCCGGCCTTTTCAAGTCCACAAACAAGTTTATCATGTGGTTAAAGTGGTCACAGCGAGCATAGCTTAAAAACTACGAGTTACAGAATTCTCAGGGCAGCAAACGAGCGTGTGTAATGAAATGATTCATTAGCTACACGTGCTCAAAGAAAAAAATACTCTCTAATCTGCTTTCACAGATCACTCTATGGCCCCATATTCGTACAAGTATGGTCACTTTTAGCAGACTCGAGGCTTCAAACCAGTCCACAAACCGGTGGGTGACGTCACAGCGGCTCAATCCATCATTTATTTACAGGATCTGGTCAGACCATCCTGTACAGTTTGCTGCTGATTTGGAAGATGAAAATAGTGCACTGCCTTCCCATATGTCTCTTGTTTGCTTGGTATAAAGTTTAAAGGCCAAAACATGCGTATGTCCTACACAATCAGATGTTTGTGACTGTCACCAAATTAGAACATCCTCATTTTCAAGGCAAGTCAAGTCAGCTTGATTTATATCGCATATTTAAACAAAAGTCCTTCACAGCACAGAAGACAAAACTTAATACATTATACAAGACAAAATAGTTTAAATTAATTTTTTAATGTATTAAAAGTCAAATAAAATAAATAAATAAATAAATGAACTGTTGAGATGGAACACTCAGTTTGAACCAAAAGCCAAGGAGAAAAGATGTGTTTTCAACAATGACTCAAAAAAACCTAAAGTGGGTGTAGATCTTATTTGGACACATCTAAAAGACGTTGTTTCCAGTTTCCAGCCATTTCTGTCATATCTAACAACAGTAACCCAATTTTTCTCAAGTGATTTCTGATTGGTTGACTGTCTCGAGGGTCTTCTGTGAGGGGCACATGTGCAGTGGACAACTCCTGTTGCCAGTCAGGGATGGAACAGAAGAGTGAAACCGGTCTACGATAAGCAAATGGTTGTGAGTTTGCTTGTGCTTTCATCAGTAGCAGGTCCAGGTTTTGTTTTTAAAATGAATACGGTGTCCGTATATGTTTTAACACTTTACCTGTTATGTCACTGTTTCCCATTGGCTGGCATGACTTGCAGCCAGAAGTCTGTGGTAGATTCTGACCAATGAAGACAGTCTTTAGTAGTAAAACACTTCAGATAAGTCCAAAAATAAGGAAAAGCATACAATGTCCACGTCAAATAAGTAATCACCAATGGGATCATAAGATGTTAGACCACAATGTTCTTTCGTTTGACGTTGCTTAAAAGCTACATCACCAATCACCAAGCCAGCATCAGAATGGGTTTTGTTTTCACCTGAATAACTTCACATAGCAGCCTGTCATCACCTCTGTGACTGTGTTCATTTCCAGCACACCAGACTTCATTGTTTTGAAAAATTCAAGATGCATGAATCAGATAAAGACAAAAGCAGACCAAATCAGGGCTGAGAAAAGAAACTATGCGTCTGCATTCACCATCACAACGGCGGCCTTTGAGCCTGCAAAGCTGCATCAACCTCCAACACTTCTGTCATCAATCATTTTCTGACGCTAAACTCCTCACGTCTGTACTGTGATGCCTTTCTGTTTGGAGCCAGGTCCTGACCTCTGAGACTTAGCAAACTCTCCGTTATTCCTCACTTTCATCAGCCCATGACTCGGATTAATAATTCATTCAGAAGTTCTCACTCACAGGCACACTCTTCCTACTTAACTGAATTACTTCATTATAGTGTCCTAGCCTGCTGCCAGCTCATAAATGTTTTAATGTGCAGAGTCGCCTGCAAACGGATTAATATTAAACCAACATCAGCACAAAAAATTAATCATCTGTCACACTTGAAATACTTGAGCAACGTCATTTCATTTTCATAAAGTGCTCAGAACTGAACATGTCAATGAAGTAATTCCTGGTGCTGCAACGGAAAATGAATATCCCAAATGAATGTAGTCAGTGTTTGTTAATGAATTCAGCCTTATTTACCAGCTCGTAATGTCCACAGGTGTTATTCAGCTAGCAGACACAAGTCCCAAAAGCATTTTTAACTCCACCGTGGTTGAGCCATGATTCATGGCACCTTGGTGAGATCCATTGCCTACATATAATGGCGATATCCTAGATGTCTAAACAGAGCCTCAATATAAGGTACAGAAAAACTCTATTGTTGTTCAGAAACTCCTAAAAATGCATCATTAAGCTACAAGGTCTTGTTGGCTAAATAAGGAGTCTCAGGTTGCTCTTGCAGAATAACAAGCAGGATGGTTATAGTTAAATAAGTGATAAATCCTGGTCCTCAACAAGGAAGGAAGTTGAGTGGCGTAATTGTTGAGACAGTAGGTCAGAATAGGGAGGAGATTATGGTGGACGGAGGTGATAAAACACACACTTTTTATTTTCTCATGCAATTTTTTTTAACATTTCCAGTCTTCACCAAGCGCTTGTTATGATAACTAAAAGGCTGGAATTGACTTCCAATTCAATTTAATAATACTTTATTAACCCCCGATGGGCAGTTAGTCTTATGTGATCATCCAGTCAGATTATAAAGTAACTATAGATTCATTGTAGAAAGCTGTAGATGTTGGCAGGAAGGATCTCTTGTAGCATTATGCATTGACGCAAACCTGGATGAACCTCTGACACCTATGACTAACGCTAGGTAGGTAGGATGGATGGTAGGTAGGATGGATGGTAGGTGGGATGGATAGTAGGTGGGAGGGATGGTAGGTGGGATGAAAGCTTCGGAAGTAGCCATGTGAAGGCAAGTCGTATCAACTGACACAAACATTGATGTAAAACCTTAATGCTAAGAGGCATAGAGGGAGGAATGACCTGATGAAATGTGTAGCTAAAGTAAAAAATATCAAACACTTTTGACGGTGTGAGTTAAACATTATTTGTAATGTTTTACGAATTATTTTTACAAATATTTGAAGTTCATGATTATCCAATTTTATAATTCCACTTGTTTATTAAGTTGCCAGTAGCGTTGAACTCTGACACCACAGTTGCTGGGATGTTCATTGTGGAGGCACGTGCCTCTGTTGTTTGCTGAAATGTTGTCTGCTTCTTTTGCAGTTGTTTGTTGGCTCAAGTGATAAATTTATGAGTCGGTTAATTATTTAGACATGCATATGACCCACTCTTCTGTAACAATGCTTGTGTTTTCTACCGTAGATTTGCAAGGCAATAACCGTTAACGCTGCTGTTTTTACTAGAACTGTAATGACCTGGATCCATCAGGATCATAACAGTGAGTCCTGAAGACAGTCTTGACTTTTCCTGGCTCGCAGCACCTGAGTATCGCAGATACTGAAATTACGATGCATAACCTTGAGAAATCTTCCAAAAGCCTTGGACGTATTGAAGCACTGAACTTGGAGTTCGATCAACATCTGAAGAACAGCTTTGACTTTATTCAAATAGAGCTTCTGTCACTTGGATACAAGTCTCTAAAACCAAAAATGCATCCACTCAGAAATCTTGCATTGCATTGAGTAAATGTTTTCAGAATGTGAAAAGCATGTGATGTGCCAGATTTTTACACTTAAAGAAAAAAAATGTCCAAACCATTTGGATGGTACCTTCAAACTATTGTCTCTCTTTGTTTGAATAACTTTAAACTTCCAGTTCACCTTCGTTGAAGATTTTAAGACAGTTACTTTCCTCGTGTTTTTGAAGTAATGTGAATTATTTATTTATCTGACTTGACATGTCATAGTTTACTGGATTAATATAGTCAAGTATATTATCAGTGATACGAGTAGTCTCAAGACAGTTACTTTCAGCTTTAAAGGCCTTAAGTTAATGACATATTTTACTTAGAATATTTGAGGCAATCTTTGTTTACAGTTAACAGAGGTGCAACGTGGTTTAGAATGACTGCTAACAGGGGTGAGTTGATGGCTGGAAATCCAACACAGCGGGTAAAATCAAAAATCAGAGGGTGATTTCAAAATGCCAGACCACATGATGCGCAAACTGAAGACAGGAAAAAAATTCTGTTGGGTTTTCAAACACAGTGGTCAGAGGCTGAAACCTACTGAAACTGGCTATATGATAGACTTTGTCAGTCCCCACAGCACATTTTAATTTTCTTGTGCATGGGAGAGTGAGGGTGAATGTGTCTTTCAGCCCTCTTTTTTTCTGTCTACTGTAACAAACTTTATTGGTATCTGAGACTGATTCTGTCAGGACTAAAATCACCAACAGTGACGCACAAAAATGCAAAGACAGAAGACAGTGTGTGTGTGTTTGATAATGCATTGGTGTGTAGTGTAGTATAGTGGATGTAAATGAGTGTGTGTTTGTGGTGTGGTGATGTTGGATGCCCCCCCTCCAGTTCATGTCAGATCTGAAACAGTCATAAAGATGTTGATGTCTTGTTCAGCACCAATCGGTAACCACAACCAGTACTTCAGACTGAATCACAGTTGGTGCTGGTGTGTTGGCTCAGTGTCAGGCAGCAGACCTCCTTTATGCAACATTTTCTTTGCAGTCAGCTCCAGGGACTCCAGGAGCATTCCCTAAGCAGAGACATTTAACCATATCAGTTTGCTCAGTTTCTTTAGCCATCTTTTTTCTGATGCTGCTGCAGCACATGTCTGAAGATAAAACTGCACCTCAGAATAAATGCAATATCTTGCTGCAAACACTGATCCTCATGAACTGTACTTCATTCTATCCCTTGTTGCACACAGCATGAGTGTTGCATGTCCAGTCTAGCCTGTTGTCCAGATAAACATCCAGCTATCTCTTGCCTTCTACCATCTTTGTCTCTTCTGTGCAGAGGGACATTGTTCATTTCATCCCACAATCATCTCCTTTGCCTTGTTCACATTCAGGATGAAGTGACTGTTCCTACAGCATGCCACAAAGTGGCCCACCAGTTCTCTGTACTTAGTCTCCTGTCCACCGCTAACACGTCCCACCACAGAAGAGTTATTCCTTCAGACTTAGATACTATTGTCTCTTTGTCCCATAGTCAATAATCCAGTCGATTGTGGAGGCATTCATCTTTGTCATATGGCTTGGGACTTGCCTCCCTCCAAGCTTAAAAAAGAAGAGTATTTTTAGTACCTTAGTTTTTCAATGAGATGGAAGACACAAGCACGACTTGATGATGATCAGCTTTACAATGCAATGTTTTTTAAATCTGGCAAAAGTCTACCTCTTTTGACAGGTTTATAAATGCCATGGGACTTTACTCTTATAAGTAATTATTTTTTGTGTCATTATACACTTAAAAAAGCATGAAGTTTAGTCCAAGAACAAGAATGAATCAATGATGTTTCTTAGTTTCTCAGTGCAAGGAGGCTGCATTGTATTTTTACATCGTAAAACAGATTTATTTTTTATTACTCAGTTGTACCATTTGATGTTGCCGTCTTGCCAACATAAACATTCTGCTAATGAAAATACTCGCTTCAGCACTAAACATGCGCTAATCTATGTCTGAAAACGTCCTGCTGAGCCAGCTGTGCAGGAAAAAAAAACAACAAAAAAACAGACCTCATCTGTTTTCGCTCAGCAAATGATTGATCTTATATCACTGCCGTTTGATACTTGGGCTTTATTTCAGAAATAAGAAAGGAAACTTGGTGGCTCTCGTTTACTTTTCTGTTGGAGCCAGTAAGAACCAGTTTGAGCTGAGAGCTACAGGCAGCTCAGAAAATTCAGAGCTTTGAGATATTGTGTAATTCACTGGCTTTGCTGTTTTTCTTTCTTGCTTGCTTTTTTTGTTTGTTAACAAATTAGAATTCATAGAACATTGAAGTGTTGACAAGTTTTAAGAACTAACATCTACAGCCAACTATTGTGTAATTTATATCTGATATTTAAGTGTTTAAACGTAAATGTTGAAGGTCCATTCACAAAACGTACCATAATCGTAAAAACTGCAAATTTCCCAGGACTTCATCTGTTGGCATGTTTTAATTTTTGACCTTTACTTTTGTTTGGGTCGGTTTAAAGCCTTGGATTAATTAATCACTATGATGTAGTTTTTATGTGCAGAGTTTTTTATGTGCAGCTTTAACTCAATGAGGTGAGTGACATTTACAGACTCATTAGCGAGACCTAATAAAAGCTGGAATGAATATTAGGAAGAAAAACAGTTTGGACAGGATAAAAGTAGCTTTTGATTATTCACAGATTTCCTGGGTGGAGAGTCTTCTAAATTTCATGTCATCTTGTAAAAAATGACAGTAGTTTGCTGTGATTGTTTGTCTTTCAGTGTGCAAGAGATTTCTAGATAAAACAAAACATTTTTAGTTATTGATTAATACCCTTTTAATTCTGAAAAAAGAGAGATCTTCTGTGTCCAAACTATGATTTGCTTCCTTAGGATACTGTAGTTAAAGTCTTGACATGGATGTCAGCGATAGCCACAGGAGTAAGTTAAAATTAATGAAATCTGAGAGTCAAGTTCTGCTTTATGGCCTGCAATGTGTAAAAACCGATGACGCTTATATTAGCTTGTTGTCTGGCTTCAGTCCAACAGAAACACTTTTTAAGTAAAACCTACCACAGCTTGCTCAGTGTGTGTGTGTGTGCGTGTGGCACACGTGTTTTATTTCAGTTTATGTTTGGGAAAAGACTTTTACCTGTTTTTAATCATTTAAATTGAGGTATATCTCATCCTAAATAAACCTTACTTCAGCATAATTTTGTTATATTGTGAAAATTAGTATTTATTACGTCACCTGTAAAGATGATAGTGAGGGATTTCTGTCGGAGGATAACGACTCTAATGTTTACTTTAGTGAGTAATTCGACTGAGGGCCATGGCCTCTGACACTGGAGGTATTAATTTTCATCCCTGCTGCTTAACATTTGGCTGTAAACTGTTCTAGTGCCTGCCTGAGGTCTCCATTTGATAAAGTCGGCATGACAGAATCATTTCCAAAAACCAAAGATGCAAGCCTAAGCAGAGGGTGCTGGAACTTATCCAGCTTACATTTGCATATAGGAATCCTTTCTAGCAAGGCTGTGAACATACTCATTGACAAAGGGCAGGCAAGAACCTAATACCCGTAAGAAAATACATCTGACTTACTCCTGGCAATGTAAGAAAAAGTTCTCAGGGACCAAATCATTTGTGGCAAATAGTCATGAAACAGCTCCAACCTGTCACTACAAAGGAGGCCTTTGCAATTCTTCCTCAAGCCCACAAAACCCATGACTGGTGGCCCAAAGTATTGTGCTCATTTATAGTATTCTTGCAATGGTAAAGTCCTGGTCCAGGGGTCCTTGACTAGCATGATAACCCGCAGGTGTAGGGAGCCATTGGATTTTCTCTCCTGCCATCTGATCCAGTTCTCCACCAGATGGTGATTACTTGGAAGCTCAGTCCTCTCTTCAGTTGAGTGTGCAGACGTGTGGTCTTAGCTCTGATGATGCAATTACAGTTATAAAACAATAGAGTCTCCGAGCCAACACATCTTCCAACTCTCCACCCAGACACTCTAGAAGGTAGAGTACTCTGAACTGTTTTTAAGTACATAAACAGAAACAACAAGACCCCACTCCTTTATCTCAAAGGTGCAGGAAAGCCACCCTCTACTTCATTGGACTCATCGAGGACTCTGCCATAGTGGAATAAAGTTTAACCCAACTGTATCTAATTACTAGAGCTCACCTTCCCAACCACTAGTAAAGAGCGCCTCAAGATCACTGCCTTTCACCACCAGCCAGTTTACATCTTTATTTTATTTTATTTTATTTTGTATAGCCATAACTGTGCATTTATCAAAAGGGTGAATGTTGTTACTTTATCTTATTCTTATGGACATTCATTTTCTCTAATACAAAAAAAAAAACTACAGTGAAATGAAATGGATCCAGGCAAACCTCATCAAGCTCATCCAGAGTAAATGCTCACTTGTGTCTGAAAACAACTATTACATTATAAAAGATCAAGATAAGCCAATTTCAAAGATGATATGCACACAATAAGGAGTGCAGTTCACTGTCATTTTAAGTCACTTATTTTATTGCATTTGCCTCAAATATTTATTGTCTCATGTTACTCTCAACTTTCATAGTTTGAGGGCTGCTCCAAGGCATTCTCCCGTTTGGAGAACCTGAAGATCCACCTGAGGAGCCACACGGGAGAGAAACCGTATATTTGCCAGCACCCCGGCTGCCTCAAGGCCTTCAGCAACTCCAGTGACCGGGCCAAACACCAGCGAACACACCTGGACACGGTCAGTAATCACTTAACAGACTGCTCTTAACATCTAAACAACACCGGCTTATGCATGTCCAAACCTCCAATTTAACTTGAGAATGTAACGTGTTTGTCAATCTTGTCTATATGTTTTTTCAATTTAATTTACATTTATGAAGCCATGTATGTGTGCTTGTTGCAGCACTGGCATGACCATTCACTTTTGGCCATCTGCCATTTGCTTATGCATATAGAGGTTTGTAGAAGCGGAAATCCTCATATTCTTCATCATTTATTAGTTCTTTTAGTGTACTGATTGAATTTGAAGATTTTTTTTTTTTACACAGAGAGACATTAGAGAGAGGAGTAAAATAAAAACATCTATCTCAGGGGGTTAAAGTGTAGTGCACAGCTGCTTCCTTTAGTTTTTCTTTGGTTTCCCTCTTTGAACAGGGCTTTTTACTGAATACAAAGAGTGAGCCAACTTTCAGTAACTCGGCAGATTCCCTTTATAAAAATAAATAGATCATGAATGAAGAGAGCACGAGTTCCTTTATATTTTCATTCACAACATCTTTGTGAATGAATAAGCTGATATTGACCGACGATATTTTTGTAGCACTCACTCAGATGCTGGTCATGTATTAAAAGTTTATGCAGCAAAATAAAGCACAAATAAAGCCTGCGAGAGAAAAGAAAACTGACCCGTGGCGTGAAATATAAACTTAAATTACTCTTCTTTGTTCCTTCTCTCTCTTGCCAAACACAGGTGCATTTGAACAGACCAGTTTTAAGAGTTCTCTAAGGTTATGGGGACTGAGGAAGTCCTTGAAGGAAAAGATGATTATGATGTGAAATTCAAATCATAATTCCTGAGTCGCATATCACATATATATATATATACATATATATGTACCATTCTTCTTTCCTTGAGGTAAAAAGCGGAATTTTCCCTCTTATACTAGCAAGTTGACATACACAGCTTCAGAATTAGAAGTAATCAAAAGTAATCACAGTGGAATATAAATACTTGTTTTTTTTCTTAACTGTTCGTGAAGTTATTAGGAACATTTATGGAAAATACATATTTTGAATGACCTGTTCTGTCTGAAACAGGCTGTTAAATGGTACAATATTTACTTTAAATACACCAGAATGTGCTTTATAGCAACAATATTTGAAGGGTTGTGTGTGCTCTTCTGGACACACACACATTAAATGTGCTTCGTTTAGAGTGCCATTACTTCCATCAACACCCCCTTTCTGCATAACCGCCTGATATGCAGCCTGAATTCAGCGTGGAGCTGTGAAATTGCATACCTTCTGTGGATTTATTCTACAGACCACCGTTATTTTTACTCCTGCTGAAAAGCAATGAGGACTTAGTAGTAATCCAGCAAATCAGATCTCTGATTACACGGATGAGATGGAGCTGCACGTTGCACTCTGCTGTTATTATAACAAGAGTAGAAAGTTATTTTCTCCCTTCTGTGGTTTCATGCTGGCTAATGGCGGTTTCACAGTTGCGTCACAAATCAAGAATCAGACACATCTGGCGCCATAATGGAGGCCGAGCAGAAGACGGTCTGAATGTAAATAATTTTGTGAATATAAAAGAACAGCCGACCAGGGCACGATTTTCAAGTTTGATTAAACAGCTTAGATTGTGCTACTAAGTTTGTATTTTAGTCAGACAAAAAAATGTCTTTTCCAAATGAAGCAAAGATTAGTATTTCACAAAGTGCGGCTTGGTTTTAGCCTTTAGGGAAAGTATTGCTGCCACCCTCCATCAGTTTCTGCTTTCCTGGCTCCTTACTGTGCATTTTATGGTGGTAGTTATTTCTTATGCGAGTTCAAAAGTGCAAAAGAAAATATTTCTTTTCTCCTCTGTTTTCTTTAAAGGATATGATAAATGTCATATAAATGTAGAGATGCATTCATCCAACCCTTTCTATTCTATCCACTGATTACATTATTGACTTGATTAATATGACTGCATAGCTTTGTATAGTCTAATCAAATTTCATATATAAAAGACTTAGAAGTCTTTTTGTTTATAATAATCATGAAATCCTTCCTTTTGTAGTCCACCAGTATTGTTTGCATCACCATTTGAAGTGACTTGTAAGTCCCTTCCAATAGCACCTACTTGGTTTGACTCAGCTTGACTCTACTCTGTTTTAAGGCTTTTCCAATAGGTGATAGTACCTGTTTGCACTTTTTTTCTTTATCTCCTAATCGGCTGAGGCCCTAACTGAGCTGAATCAAACCCAAAATGCAATGTCATCAGACTGCAGACCATTGATTGGCCAGAGGGTGATGTAACTGAAACCCACCATATGTAAAACCAGACAACAGCAACTGTGCATTTGACTTCTATAAACATAGTTCTGTGTGCATACAAAGACGTTACTGGAGTTTTGGAAAAGCATCTTTAGTTAGTAACTTAGTCAAGTCTCTGGGCTCTACAGTGGCCTCAATCTGAACCCCAACACCACATAAGGTGATGAAGATGACACTGTAGACATTACTGGAAGTATACACTGAGATGAAGAAGATCTGAATGTTGAGAAGCAGTGAAAAGTCTGTGGTTTATTTGCAAAAACAGCCTTCCAGTGCCGGTGGAGGAGCTCTCCTTTCTGGCATCAGCTGTTCAAGGCATGGTAAGGAATTTCTGGGTGACACTAGTAGTCCATCAGTGTTGGACCACATGGAGAACTAGCTTCTCCCTCCCCTTCCTTCCACTGATCCCTGATATTACTTTTACACCAAAGTAGTTCCAGTGTTAGCTTGGAGCTAATAGCATCATTTTTTTTGCTTTTCGACCATCGGCCGCGAGGGAAGCACCAACTCTAAGCTAGGAAAAATTCGATCATGCCGGCCCCAAAAACTCGCTGGGCTACATGCAACAGCCGGTTACGTCTCTGGAGAGGAGCGGGATTACTTTACCAACCAAGACACAGATCACCATTGTTAATATCAATTATATATTGAGCCAGTAAAGAATATAATAATGACAATTAATTGAAAAAAAAAGAATAGGCTTTATAATTTAACAGCAGTAGTCTTCCTAGACCAACTTTTAATGTTTTAAAATCAGCAGTGCTTGACATTTGGTATCTGGCATCTATGGATCCTTCACAGTGGTTTCAAGTCCTGTTTGTAGCTCATAGAAACCAGTCAGCATTTGGAACTGACAGTCGGTGTTTATGAACTCTAAAGCTGCATTCACAACAGCTGTTTTAAACTGATTTTAATAGCACTGCTTGGATCTTCATTTTAAACTTTTTTTTAATTTTTTAATATCACCTGCTATTATTTATGGACCACACTGAAATCAGCTGATATAAATCCTGTTTTTCGCAGCGTTAGTCAACATGTGGTTTGTCATTCACAAACACCAACTACAAAAACATTTATAAAGGCAGACTGACAATACTGAGACACAGTTTTTGAAGAAAAGCACTGTCATCTGTTGTGAACCCTGGTCTTCCACAGAAATTCTACGTTCAGTGAACGAGGTTCAGCATGGGATGAGACGTGATGATGTCACAACGTGGCTCTGTAATGTTTCTGTGTCTGTGGAAAAAGTAAACCAGTTCTTAGAAGTCTCCAAAGTAGAACCAGCTCTGAACTGACTCTAGTAGCAGCCCAGCAGCAGTTGCAATTTGGTCGAAAAGGGGCCTGATAAAACACACCCCATCATGAAATCTCCCAAGCTCTTGCCCCTCCTCCATGTTTTCGGGGGCAAACCCTCTCCTTTTCTGTGACTGGTTGGAGCAATGATTGTTATGGTTTGGGGAGCAGACTGGCCCAACTCTGTTTGCTTTGCAGTTGATGGAACCAGGGCTGTGTATAAAGACCAGATTTTTAACCTCAAGTGTACTCTTGTGTTTGAATTTCAATAGTTTAATTGTTGTTTGTTTTTCAGGTTTGAATGGCTGATAAAGAATTCAGTTTAACAAACACTGCTTACATGCAACTGAAGGTTGTGTAGTAATCAATAAAGCATTTGTCAGTGTCAGTGAATCAGGGAATGTCAGGCATCAGAGGGCTTGGTTGGCGTCTGCATATCCTACATATTGTGGCAAGCAAACTCATAGCAGTATTAAATTAGTTGCTTTATGCTGGCAAATGCTTTTGTTAGTATTTTCTTAAGATAAAAGCAGAGCTGGTAAATTAACTACTTTCCCAAATGGAGGAGAAAATAGTCGTCACAAAATTTTGTAATTGATCCTTATTAATACACGCAACACTTTTGATATCCGTCTTTGCTCCTGCTGTTATACAGAAAAGACTTACTTAGTATTCCTTGTTTCCTTTCGAGTAGAAGCTACAAATAAAAGCGACAGAGTGTAGCAACGTTCAAAATATACAGCATTTTAACATGGTAAGTGTCAAGAGTGACTAGATAATGTCATTGATCAAAAATTCATTGTATACAAAAAATAATGTAGTTAAAATGATCACCTTTTTGAATTATGTTATGAATATGAATATATGTGCTTTTAACACTGTATTTTAGTATGACAGAGCATTTTAAGACCTTTAAAATTTTAAGGACGATTAATTCCTCTGTGTATAATCACACAGCTTCGATCAAATCTTGACTTGTTGATTTTTAGATAAATGTAGCAAAACATCCATCCATAAAAAGTTTTCCTTTGAAGTTAATTCCTTTAAAGTTTGAGGTGTTTTCCATTTGTTTTGTAATAACTTGGACTGCAGCCTTATTTTTCCTGCTGAAACCAACAAACAGTCTATGACCTGTTTTATATATACCCTAATAATGTTACATGATACACGTACAGCTTGAACATTTCCTTATCAAATGTATTCATGGCTTAATTTTTCTCTCCTCCTCTCTTTAAGCTGGCAGATGAAAGGTAAATAAACTGTATTCTTTATGTGGGAGCACATTTTCTAGCAGATTGACATAGGTACATGTACAACCAAAAATCCTGGACTGTCCCAAGGTTAGCATGGTTTGAGAAATGCAAATTAAAATAATTCAATTGCTCTTACATTTACTGAACTCTAGATATTTAATCTTCTTTTCTAGTCAGTGTCATTTTATTTGAGGGCTATAATACATTCCAACAAAGAATTGGAAAGTGCAGCTTTGTAATATCGTTTGATACTTTTGTTTACATTTACTTTCACAATTATGTCTGTAAAACTACTCTGTTGCCTGGTCAGGACTGCAAATCATTTCAAACATCAGTGCCGCCTCTTGACGAGATAACTTTGGAAAACAAAGCCTTCATAAATGTGGTTATATCCTCTACTGATCAATGATGTTTTCCTGATGCAGGTCATTGATGTTCAGCTTAGGCTTCTTCCTTTGCCCTATATAGACAGATATTCCTCAAAATTACTTCTTAAAGATAGTTTACAAAGTGCAGGAAAAAATATTAAAAAATAATAATTTACTGATTGATTTGAAGAATATTGTATATTAATATTTTTTGACAATTTTCTGACACATTAGTTGACGTTTAGACATCTTCTGTCCATATTTGCTCCTCAAAGTCTCAGCTTCTTGTGGATATCGTATCTGTACCAAATCATGGTTATAAACACCTGTTGACATCACTTGTTCAAAATAATATATACATTTTTTATTATTATTTCTTTAGTTGGCCAATAGTAAATTGATGCCATCCAATTTTTGGGTCATAGTCATATTTGGGTTCATAAAAGTAAAATGTTTATTTATTTTTTATTTGTATTACTCGTATTATCCAACTTCTTTGGACTGTAAAGATAGTTTAGTAATTTAATCTCAGTAATTTGTCTCAGTGCCTTAGAAAGCAAGAAAGTAAAATCAAACAGTATAAGAATAATTACAAGGAAAAGAAACATCCAGAGTGTCTTTATTTTCCTTGAGTGTAAGCGGAATTTTATTTTCTACCTTCCCTTTTTGTTACCTCTCAAATCTCTCTCACCTATGTTCACAGAAGCCGTATGCCTGCCAGATCCCGGGATGCTCCAAGCGTTACACCGATCCCAGCTCATTACGAAAGCACGTGAAAGCTCATTCTGCCAAAGGCCTGCAGGAGAGGGAGGTCAAGGTAATGCCAGCAGTGTATCATTGAACACTTAGCTTTACTTCTAACAAACCACATGTAGGTGGGTCTAAACCCAACATGTGGGTTTAGATTAATCTTAGGAACATATTTAAGCTTTGACTGGAAAATGAGATGTCTGAATGAGAGCCTATTCAGAGCAACTCATTTAGATCTGTTATTAGTTTATGAATGATTATGAATAAATCATCTAGTAATAATATTTCAAAACCCCAACAAAGAGGCTATGGGGCTGTGTCTCATAAACCCATAGTTTATTCACTATAGAAAATAGAAAAGTTAGTTAATATTTAAATTGAGGAAATGTCATGTATCTTAAAGACTTTGTAGTAATATTGCTTCTGACAACATAACTCTGTGTTGACAAAAGAGCAACTGATAATGCTGTACTAATAAGTAGGGATGGTCGTGCATTCTTTGCAACACCGCTTTCTCAGACTCTGCGTGCAATTCATTGTGTTGAATGCCAGGGGAGCTAGAGACGTGGGCTATCCTTTGATTGTTATGCTTTTGTGCTTGCAACAGTGCTCAGTGTTCTTAAATGTGCTGTCCCAAGGTAAAAGTGTCGTTGTGCTGTTGCTGGAAATTACTGACGTCCAAGCCTTTAAAGCAAACATACTGGATTATTTTCCATCGCCAATGAGTGAGATCAAACATGAACCATTTCTCAGGATCATCGAGGATGAAGCATGACTCTTTCACACAAGATTTCATAGAAAAAAATGGAATTCCTTTTGTTTATTATAAGATAAATCTGACTTCAAAAAATGTAATGAACAAACAAAGGAATTCAAAGGAAAACACATTGATGTGTCACTGGATACTCACTTCAGACTACATAATAACTAGAAGCGTCCTCAGCACAAACATGACGTAATGTCAAAGAAAGGCTCAACAATAATGACATGAGAACAGTTTACGTTACCTAATGTTGTGACAGTGAATCAAAAACATGTTATATTACATTTTTATAGCAATGATCATGTATGTTTTAATATGAGTCTAACCATGTACTTTTTTTCTTTTTTTAACAACTGTTTACATATATATTAATGGTGGGTGCCGTAATCTGGCAAAACCCTTTAGAGAGAGAGAGAGAAAGACAGAGAGACTATTGGCATCTACCACAAAAACGCAAAGTAAACTTCAGTGCTGTTTGGCTCTAAACAGACAGTACATGGTGGCAGAATATCTAAGCAGCATGACTGATGAGAGACTGAGAAAGACTTTGACCATGTACAGACACAGTTTAGCCATAGAGACAGACAGACACAGGGAGACCTGCTGCCCAGAGAGGACAGGTTGTGTCAGCTCTGTCCACACAGACAAGTGGAGACAGAGACACACTTCCTGATGCACTGCAGC
>JBAMYA010088140.1:0-22192 GCA_037176975.1 Arrhamphus sclerolepis | reverse complement strand
TCACAGGAGGAACTCAAAGGTCATTTGAATACAACTTTAACAGCTTATATGCTCAAAAGTCCAAAACAGACAATTCAAACTAATGACAGAGTCCACACCTGCATACATATGAGTACGTAATATATGAGACTGTGGCTCAGGGTAGAGTATGCGTATTAAATCCTGAAAAGTCCGTGGCTCCATACCTGCGTAGATCATTGAAAGGGAAAGGGAGTTGTACTTTTGGATTTGCCAATTCAGCCAAAAATAAGAGTACTGGGATGCACAAGTATTGACATCTATGCTCCATCAGGTCCCGTGTAACTTTTTATTCCTAAACTCAGTATTATGTCTGAAACACGCTGGTCATTCAGGTTAACTCTCAAAGACTTGAATCAAGGCAACTGGACTTCTTTTCTTTGTTTTTGAATACGTGTCACCTTCCATCCAGGAAGCCTCATCAGCTCAGAGTGACTCATAGGGTGTTTGTGTGGCTACGTCAGCAACATAAAGTTGTCAATAGCATTCTCATTATGTTTGTGGTCTCCAAATAAAGATCTCCAGAAGTAGCACGAATGTTGCTGAATATAAGAAGACCAACCTTATTAAGCTTTTGAGTAGCCATCAAATGAAAGAAGAGGAGGAAGAAATGCAGATAAAGACAAGCAACTAACACCAAATTTTAGCTGACAGTCTACTGAAACAGAAGTATGTCAACGGATTTGACGTATCCTCAATAGTTATGGAGTTGGATCCAGAAGAAAACCACCATTACAAAAATGTCCATTTTCGCTAATAACTATTAAACTAATAATGATATCAATGTGATTCCAGCTGCTAAGTGTATGTTTACATGGTGAAGGAACCCAATATAATAAAACAAATGTAGGAGTAAAACTTTTGGGTGGAAGTCACGATATGTGGGGGACCTGTGCTGCTTGGTGGAGGTCTGTGCTCTCAGAGTGCTTTTCTAGTTATTATTACTATTTCTTTTTAAAATCCTCTGCTTTTCTTCAAACACTCTAAGAGGCAAAGAAGGTGTTTCAGATTTGATCTGACAGGTTCTGGAAAATCTCAGTGAAGAAAAAGTTCTGAGTCTGATCTTATTGGTGGATATTTCTCCTCAGAGTTCTCTACTAGCAATTTACAGTTGAAACCAGAAGTTTAAACACACTGAATAAAAAGATATAACATTTGTTTTCTCACTATCTGACATTAAATTGGAGCAAATGTTTCCTGTTTTAAGTCAGTTAGGATCACCAACATTGTTTCCATTTGCTAAACTCCAGAATAATGAGATGTGATTTAAAAAAAAACGAGATTTCTGTTTTACTTTCATCAAAGTCATATGTTTCTGTATGTTTATTTAGTATTTGTACTAAATTTGTAGCATTGCCTTTAAACTGTGCTCGTTGGGTCAACCATTTTGGGTAGTTTCCCACTATAGCTTTCTGTAATTCTGGTCCATTCCTCCAGACAGAAGTGCTGGAACTGAGTCAGGTTTGCTTTCAGCTCTGAACACAGATGTTCTACAGGACTGGGATCAGGACTTTGTGATGGCCACTCCAGAACATGGTCTTTGTTGTCCTGAAGCCTCTTTGTAACTAATCTCAAAGGTATGTTTAAATCATTGTCCATCTGGAAGACCCATTTGTGTCCAAGCTTTAACTTCCTGGCTGATGTGTTGGCCTGGCTAAGTGGTCTTTGAGTTCATATGGGTCCAGGTCTGGTTTCACTCATCAGCTTCAGCAGCATCTTCACAAGGTGTCACAAGGTTTTTGTTCTGGGGTTAATACGCACATTTCACACCAAAGCAGGTCCATCTCTTGGGGATACAGAACTGTGGACATTCATGGTTTTTCTACTGGAGAAGAACTGTTTGAGCAGATGAACATGGAACTGTCAGATATCTGGAAACTGGAGCTAAGGATGAACCAGACTGGTTGAGGTCCACAACTCTCTTCCTGATATCTTGGCTGATTTCTTGGTAATTTCCCATCATGTCACACAAGGAAGCCGTGTGTTTGAGATGCACCTCCAAGAGACTCAAAAGTTACCAATGAACCTATCAGAAGTATCTAAAGCCGTGACATCATCACCTGTATTTTCCCAAATTGTTTAAAGACATGATACTCTTAGTGGATGTAAACTTCTGACTACTGAATAAAGTAATAAAAAAAACAACAAATCCTCTCTTGTTATTCTGGAGTTTAGAAAAGATACTTTTGGTAATCATTACTGACCTAAAACAGGAAATGTCTAGTCTGATCTAATATCAGATAGTGAGGTAAAAAAAAAAAAGGTTTCTTTTTACACTGTGTATGTAAACAACTGCTTTCAACTGTTTACACGATGATGTACCTGCAGTCTCAGGACAAATGCTGCGGCATTCATTTGATTCATCGAGCTCCATGTGGCAAACTGCTCTGAGGAATCACGAGCACACGTCAGCTGAGATTTGGTTGTGATAGCTCAATCTCCCAGAATATTAATGACACTGTCATCAAGATGAACATCAGGTATTGCAGTCTTGTCTACGTGTGGATACTTCAGATCTTGCAGACGATTCCATCCACTTGGAAAAATAAATGAATTTTTCTGCGATTCAGGACTGTGAGACTCTTGGTCCGTGCGGTGTTCTGTAAGCTCCCGTTGACAGCGAAGCTTTGGTACTTGTGTGATGATAAGCGCAGTGGTTGATAGATAGCTATGTCTCTGGCTTGTGTAGTGGAAACCATCATGGAAACTTGTAATGTTGCTATAAATAAAGATCCTTCTCTCTGTTGCCAGCCAGATTATCAGCCCATCACTCAGTGGTCTGTTTATGTTCAGTTTCTCTCTTCAAAGCTACTAGTTTGACGATTCATTTATCTATCAGCATACTCGTCCACAAAACTGGGATTTGTTTTAGATGTCTTAAAACTGCAGAGTAGTATTGTAGCAGATTAATGTATTAGAGGCAGCTGGAGAGTCAAACTGGTTTTAAAGATGGCAGATATAGTGTGGGTAAGTCCACATGTATAAAGGTTTACCTTGGAACACCTGTTGCTGCTCACACGAGCAGCTGTTGGCCTTGTGATAGTCCCAGTTCACCCACTTTATCACCCTCCTCCTGCCTCAACAAACACACACGATCCCACACAAAGACAGTTGAAATGGCAGAAAAGGATCCTTTTCAAATAAACTGGTAATAAAAACCAGCGGTGCTGAAGGAGTAGGTGAAATACAGTAGCATGTTAGTGTGTGTGCATGCAAATACTGAGGTGTTTGAACGTGACTTTAGCCGTCATTTGAGGGATTCATTGACAGGGATTGATCATTTATTTCCAAAAGGGATCTCACTCCTACTCTATATGTGTGTTAACTAATGAGGAAATTAAACAACAGATAATGATCAATACTGTACGGAAGAGTATTAAAGCCACTGAACAAAAAAAAGGAGAATTCTGAAATTAAAGTCAGAATTCTTACTTTTTTCTCAGAATTCAAATTTTGTTCTTCAGTG
Source organism: Arrhamphus sclerolepis (assembly GCA_037176975.1). Classification (NCBI taxonomy): domain Eukaryota; kingdom Metazoa; phylum Chordata; class Actinopteri; order Beloniformes; family Hemiramphidae; genus Arrhamphus; species Arrhamphus sclerolepis. The sequence continues at coordinate 18,708 of JBAMYA010088140.1, read as the reverse complement.
GCCCTAATTCTCTTTCGTACTACTGAGGTAAATGTGTTACATTTGAAATTAATTCTCATGCTTAAACACACACTTTGAAAGTATCAGTATATTGTGTAAATAACAGTCCATTTAAGGGGCTAATGTAAAGTTTGAGAATGGCGCCAACAGCCGTTGGGGGTGGTGGATCTCACACTGAGATGATTCCTCCAAAGTTCAGACGCTGCTGATATCTGTCACAGCCCTTCTTTGGTTGCAAGACGGTTCTGTCAATCATCTTTGCTCCTGTCTCAGAGTGTGACAGCCTCTATGATCTCTGTCAGCTAACCAACCAATAGGAATGCACAGTGAAATAACATAAACAGCGCGTCTACACAGTAGCCTAGCAACAACAGATACAACGGAGAAACGGAAAGAAAAATGTGCAACTCAAATAAAGAAGAAAGGTACTTCTTTCCCTTGATTTTATTTATTCTGTTTTCAAAGCACACGAATATCACTATGGAAGCGCTAACGTTAGCGCCATCAGTGCATTAGCAGCAACTGTGTATGATCTCTTTTGCTGATTTGTTTGGGAATATACATGAATGGCTAAATTCTGTCTTTCAGGAGGAGCCCCCTCGTTGAAATGGAGTTGGAAGCCCTTGATTCATTTAATTCAGACTGCACTCATGATTCGCATTTCTAAACAATTCAGTGTTTGAAAACCAAAACAAGCTCACATTTATGCACTGCTATGTGGTTTCGCTCAGCAGAAACTTGGAAGTGGGCCTTCACATTACACAGCACTCGGTGTAAAATCATTTTTCTTTCTTTTTTTCCAATTAAGGTTAAGGTTTAAAGGTTTAGGTTTTTATTGGTATGCATGCTGTGCTCACAATCAGTATCACTTCTCCACTCTCGCGCTCTCCGTCATGTTTCCAGCTGTCACATGGTCGTCAGCAGCAGGACGTATTCCCAGCCTGCATGCCTGCAGGAGACTCCAGTATGTTCTGTATGTGCATGTGTAAGCACAGCGGGCATGTCTGTCAGCTTTCACTGAATGGGTTCAGATGGGACATCTGCTGGTGTGTTGCTGCTGAGCTTCTACACACTTTGTAGAAGGGACTTGTTGCATAATCCTGCAGAATAGTGCACGACTGAGGCGCCTTACAGATGCTGTTTGGTTGCTTCGCTTGTCCAAAGACATTCTTTAATCACAAGCTCCTCATTCCTTTTTGATCACAGAGCACAAGAACGTGTTTTAAAAAGTATTCGCAATAAAAGCATATCAGTTTTAAAACTTTAAAAAGCTGCTCCTCTACTGGTGCTTCCAGTTCACTCCAGCATCAAGTTTGTCCAGCATTTCAGTCAACGACTATCGTGAGATAAGAAATGATCTACTTTACAAGACCACTGTAAGAGATGGTCTAAGAGACTACAGAGTTAAAGGCTGTGTCCCAGAGATGGTTTTTGTGAATTCTCTTTTCTTCTAGCTCAATGTAATAATTGAAGTCATAATGTTTTGGTTGGTCACTCTAATACAACTCCTAGTGTCAACACTCCAACGTCCAGGCTGAAGCAGATGCAGTACCGAGACTAATCAGTAGAGGCTGGCTCCAAAAAACGAACGAACAAACAAACAAAACAAAAACAACAACAACAACAACAACAAGTCAAAACTCCATGCTAAAATGTCCAGCCTTGTTTTGTTCTCTTTAGTTAGATGCCACATCCATTACAATCAGGTAAGACAATATGAAGCAATTAATACCGTGGAATTTTGAAATATGTCTGGCCTAAGCAATGGATAGCTTTTGCCATTCAGTGCTTATCTCTATCCTGTCCTCTGAGAATAGTGCCTGGGCTGTGAATGAAAGCTAACAGAGCATAGTCACTCTTCAGAAAACCTATGAGTGACATCACAGTTTTTTTTTTTTTTTTGTCCAGTTCCGTAATACAGTCTATGATTTGATGTCAGAGTGGAACCAGTTTTCCTGGTTCTCAAGTGCTACTTGTGGATGGCTCTTGAAAATCAAAGAGCTGGTTCCAAGTTAGGCACCGGCTCTGAAACATCACTGGAACCCTTTTGGTTGAAAAGGCTTTAACCCCTGTCATCTAAATTTCTGCACCGGTGGTGGTTTGCACAAGTTATTGACAATGTTAGAAATAGCTCCACTGATAATCTACCTCCTACATGGGCAGGCAGATTTAACTCACATGATTGTGCAGTTTCAGTTTCAGGTGGCTAGGTTTAAGCTTCAGGGTCAAAAAGTTTGGACTTTGAGAGCTTGGTGGGGCGATGTTATGCTTAGGTGGCTCGGTGCACCAGCATTGAAATAGAGGCTACAAATGTTGAGGTCAGCAGGGTCGTACGACAGGGGTCAACTAGCATGTCCTGCCTGCAGGGAAGTGAACTGGCATGAACTGGATGGCAAAGACCCTGGGGGCCCAAGGGGACAGACAAGAGATGAGTACAGGCTCCACACTTTGAATATTCGTTTCGTTTTAATCTTCTGTCTTCTCCACAAAATCGTACTGTAACATCTCTGTTTAGAATGGCTGCAAAAATACATTTCTTCCCAGAGCTTATAGGACAAAAGCTAAACAGTTTGTACGAAGCAGAAGCAAAGCACTCCTTACTTCCTTCAACTGATCCAGAATGCCGCAGCATGAGTGCTAACTAGAACTGGGTATAGAGATTACAGCAGTTCTAGCTTCATGACACCGTCTCTCTGTTAAATCAAGAAATTCATTAAACATATGACTTCTAACATACAAAGCCTTGAACGATACAGTTCAAACACATCTGAGAAACCTCATAGTTCCTCACTGTCCTAGTAGACCACTCCGCTCCATGAACGCAGCTTTACTCAACTCCCAGCCTTAGTCAAGGAGGAAGACTCCCTCTCTACATTTATGGCTAAGCTGAAGACCTTCCTTTTATTATTTTTTTTAAAGAACTTTATTTATATTTTCAAATGACAGAACAATGAATAATCAAGAAATCAATGCCGCCCCCACACCCCCAGACAAGGCCAGAGAAAAAATAAGCAAAACTAAAATAAATAAATAAAATAAAATAAACAGAGAAAACAAAAAAGAAAAACAAAGAGGCAATAATAATGAGAAAAGTTATAATCATTGGTAATATTAGTCAAAAAAAACAAAACACACACCCCAAAATACATACACAAATTCTCATATTGAGACATACATACCCCTGCACCCACATACAGTTATAAATACATAAATACACAGGGTACATGTAAACTTGGCAGCTCCCATTATGAAAAAAATGATACACGAGATATCCAACATTAATCAAATAATCAGATCTGCATCCTGTGATTCACATATGAAGAAACCACGTTTGTGTAATGTCAAGGGAAAGGCACTTTCTCAATAAACTCTATAAAAGGAGAGCAGGGACCTCATTTATAAAACCTGTTATGCAAGAAAAAGTCGTGTGATGCAGGGTGAAATTTGTGGTCGCAACATTACTTGCAAAAGTTGGGATCTATAAAGAATCTCTGCCCAATTATCCGAAACTTTTTGACCACACGTGTAATCGTATGTAATGCTCCCGAAAGGTTTTCTAGACTGCATTTAAGTGACTTCTGATGCTAACACAAAATATCACATGGATAAAGAACTCTGCATAGCACACAGCTGCATATGAGCACAATCCTGGGGTCTCAGGAAGAATTTTACCACGGAGCACGGCTCCATGCGACATTTAAAACAGCAATAAGGTTCACTCTTTAATACGTTGTGGTAAATGCGTTTGATACGTGGACGTGGACTCAACCCCAAGATATCGTCTCCTCACCCGGTTCAGCGGTGCCAAGATGACAGTTAAAGGAGGTGGAGGGAGGGAGGAGGGGTTGCTATGTGTGCTGAGTTTGTGTGTTTTTTGTTTTTTATTTTTTTTAACTTCTATTATATCCTTGGGTGTGTGATGGCATTTAGTACTTGTCTGCTAGAGGGAGAAGAGTTACTGCCTGTGTGAAATGAAAATGTTTCCTAAATTGTAGTCAGAGTTGTAAGGTATTTTTTTTTAAACGACTGGTTCTAAATTTTGGAGACTTGACAGGCAGAGAGCTACATACGAGCGAAATTGGTGAAGGTGATGAACTCTGGTTAGATCTATGTGCTGAAATCCAGTAATTTACTTTTGAGATGTTGGCTGCCCAATAATAAAATATGAAGCTGGGCAAGCCCAGTCCCCCTGAGGCCTTGGGCATCCCCAGTGAGGGTTTCTTGATTCAGGACTTGCTCCCAAGTAAAGCTGGAGACGTGACTGTTCAATTGTTTGAACCAAACCTTGGTTAGTAGGATTGGAATAATCTGGAATAAATACAAAAAACATGGAAGTACTGTCATCTCGATTGAATTTACTATACCTGCCAATGTGACAGGGAGAGCTGACCATTTATGAGGTTCTTGTATAGTCATGTAATGTTTATGCCCAAATACATAAAAGACTGTTGCTCTAACTTAAATGGAACGTAACCATAATCAATGGATTTTGCAAAGTGATTTACAGGGAAGAGCAAACCTTTGGATAGGTTAAGGTTGTAACGTGATATTCTTCCAAATTGTTACACTGTGTGTATAAACTTGGGAATTGACTCTAAAGGATTTGATGTACAACAAAAGGCCATCCGCATATAAAGATACTTTGTGTATTGTTGGTTTCTTGTAGTACCTTCAATACACTGTTGATTTCTTAGGGATGCAACAAGTGGCTCAATTGTGAGATCAAACAAAAACGGTGAGAGGATGTGCAGTGGTTAAATCTGGTGAAATGCGGATTTCAGGGATTGTGCTTTGTATCGCAGTTTGTTTGGGTCGGTGACACTGTACCTACCCGCTCTCTCCCCATGTTCATAATATGCTTGTCTTGTCTCGAGCATCATTCGTCCAGTTTGTCTTATAGAAAGGTTGTCAAATCATTTTTTTAATAGAAGTCTTTCTTTAAAGAGTTCAGGCATACCATTAAGTGTTAGTCAATTGTCTATGTCCAATATTTGTTGATTTAATTCCCCAAGGCATTTAGTACGTTCCCTTTTCCTATAAGCAGCATAGGAAATGATCTGTCTCCTGAGATATGCTTTAAGTGACTCCCATGTCGTCGTGTATGACATTCCAGGTGTAGTATTTATCTGAAGGAACAAATCTATTTGATCGGAGATGAATTTTACAAATGATCTTTGCATTAGCAATAATGGATCAAGCTGCCAAGTGCGGAGTGTTGAACTGTGGAAATCTAGCTGGACAGGGCAATGATCAGACTGTTATACTGTGATATTGGCTATTAGTTACAAAGGACAAGGTTCTATCGTCGATCAGGTCAAAATCTATTCTTGTATATGATAGATGAACTGGCCAAAGAATGAAAACTGTTTGGTCTCCAAGGGTCATATAGCTTGAAGGACTGCATGAAAGACAGAATTAATGCACTTGATTTTGATCGCACCCTGCTGCATCTGGGGTTAGATTTGTCCAAGGCTGGTTGTAGTGCACAGGTAAAGTCACCCCCTAATATTAACTCATGTGAATTAAGGTCTGGGAGTTTACCTATGAGATGAGAAAAAAAACTGAGGATTATCCCAGTTGGGACCATAAAGACTGACAAGTGCCACAAAGTTGCCATACGGTTTCCCTGATACTATAATGAATCGTCCCTTGTCATCTGGTGTAACATCGATTGGTGTTAAAAAAAAAAAAAAAGTATCTTTTTTTTAACTGGTATCGCAGCCCCCTGGATCTGTCTCTGTAGCTGTAATGAGGTATCTGCCCAATCCAGTTTTTCCTCAACTTAGTATGTTTGTCACATGATGTCTGAACCTAATACTTTAAGCTGTGTGAGAACTCTGTTTCGCTTAATAGGATACTGGATCCCCTTAATATTCCAACTAATGACTCTTATTGAGCTGTGACCCTGAGTATCCAAAATTGCTTTTGGAGAACGTATGGAAGTATGATGAGTTGGACTGACTTAATTAAGGTGCCTGTCCCCACCATAGTACAACATTTTAAGAGTACACAAACATGTCAGTGATTTTCAAAACCTTCCTTTTTAACAAAGTCTTTAACCCGTAAATCTCTTATGCCATCTCTTAGTTATGCTGCTATAGGCCTAGGCTACTGGGGAGTCCCATTGTAAACTGATTATCTTCACCCCTTCTCTCTTGTCTCAGACTCAGACTGTCCTGAATAATTTAATAGCATTAACACCGTCTATCTTCTGCTGCTGCTCTTCTTCTGGATTTTGGTTCAGCTGGTCTTTCTGTGTAGAGTCTGCATGCTCCCATGTCAGCGTAGGTTTTTTCCCCGGGTACTCCAGTTTCCTCCTACCTCAGAAACATGTTGTTTAGCCTAAATGTTAATACTAAATCCTGCCTTGGCCTCTTTTACTGTAACTATAATGTAATTTGATTTATATGAGTAATTATAGGAATAATTCAATCTAATAAATACGTCAGTCTGCTGCTTGCAGCGTAGAAGCACATAGAAAGGTGCTATATAAGGATGCTGTTGTTGTCAAAGTTTTTTTTTTACTTTTATAATGAGCGCATTGCCAAACATTTCTTGACACCATTTCTACTGTATTGTTGTTTCCCATTGGCCGAGCTGGTGACAGCATAACACATAGGCTGCCTTTGTTGTGAATCTGTTGTGTCCTTTAGTCTGTCTGATCAATCCAGACAATCCTCACCTTATGGTGTAGTTAGCTGAAGTCATGAAACTGAAGTGAAACAGGTAGTCATGGTTAGGAAATAAGAACTTTAACAAGGCTGAATTAAGATATCTCAATAGCTGATTACAGTTTTGACACCTACTGTTTAATAAAGATAGAAAACTGTGTACTGTGTCACCACTAGTAAATAAAGAGCATGACATATTCATGGATCCCCTTTGAAACAACCTTGCATCAAACAACCTTGCAGCAAGCACATACAAGAGATTTATTTGACAAACTGCCACATTAAATCACAACGACGCTACCAGCTGTCAAGCTGTGCCATGAGCACACAGGTGCAGAGACACCAGCTCGCGTTGCGTACATGCTACACTGACATTTATGTTATTTCACTCAGCCTCTTGCATCGATGATTACAGCCACTGATGTTAATGCTCTTTGTCCACAGTTATTATGAGTACAACACGTGCCATTTCTAACCATTCACACAGCTTCATGTTAGGTTTTGTCCATCAACTGCAGAAACTGTGCACATCAGTGTGGCAGCAATAAGATTTATCCACTCTTAATACCCTGCTGGGGTTTATAGACTTAACATATTGTCACAAAAGACTTAAAATTTGTTATAAAGCATGAACTCATTCAGAAGTCAAGTCTATTGAAAAATGGGAATAATCTCAATTAAAAAAAAGTGGACAGTGAAAAAAGATATTCTTACATTTCCTGAATGCAGACAATATGAGCCCATTTTCATTTGTTCAGTCACACCAACAACACATTGGGAAAAAAAAAAGTTGGTACAAGACGGATTTGAATAAACTGGATACCCATGAGCCACTGAATCAAGATCTGTCACTCATCAAGAAACAAATGTACAAGGGATTACTTTGGGAAACCTTCACCACCTTCACAGTTATGTTCACTAAAACCACTCTCAGGCTCCCACTACGATTTCTACAGTCTTTTACAATCATGGCTCTACAGGTAGGGGAGCCCCTGATAGTCTACAATAAATGCAGAATAATGCGGTCTCAATCTCAATAATATGCTATTTCGTTTGATCTTCTGACAATCTTTCACAAGACATGTAGACAGCTGTCATCAAACCACTTGCACCATAAAACGTAAGTCAACTGACCTTGGCACGATTCTGTCCCAACAGTCATCTTTCAACTGTGGCTGCCCAAAATCGTGCAGTGTATCTTGACTGTTGCTGTTCAAAAAAGCAAACCTTATGTCTTATGTCGACCTTGTCCTGAGCTTGCGTTGAAATCTCTAAGCAGACACATTGCGGTGGAAACGTGGCCTGTGGTCCAATGAAGCAGTATTCCAGATATTTGTTTGTGTAAGAAATGGGTTTGAAATGGTTTCAAATCTACCAATCATGTTTCTTGCAGTCCATGTCATTATGACGTGTAGTTGCATTTGGAGAGAGGTGCATGTCAGGCTACGACGTAGCCAATGGTATAGAGTTCACACCTGCGCCATAGCTATGGCATAGCTTGGACACAGAAGCATAAATCAGTCTCAAGTGTTGTGAGGAAAAATGGTAACATTACAAAGATTATTATCCCAGCGTGCTTTTGGGATTACAAAAAACAGATGAAAAGTAGCTGATGCCACAAACGCAAAAGATCTTTGGTTCATGCACTTTTCAAAGAAATAAAAGTCAAAGTAAATTTAAGAATTTATGCACCTTTGTTCATAAACCTGCATTAATTGACACAACTGAGCTCATGGTTTCCTTATAGGAATTTATTGGGTTTTTTTTTGTCAGAAATTGTCCAAACCAAAAGCCAAATCAAGACTTTTTGGCAGAACATTAAAGCAAAGTGATGGAATAAGAAAATGCATTCATTCTTTTTGTACACAATTGCGAGTTATCTGTTGCTTGTAACCTTTATTGTCCTTACAGAAAAGTACATTGTTGGCTAAGCATCCTGCAGGGAGTGGATGTATTCAGATACACTGTTGTCAAAGATAAACTTTGTCACCGAACGTCTGTACTCATCAGTGTTCTTGCTGATTAATACAACTTTCTGTGTATTGGATAAACTGACGAACGTTCAGCTGCACTTTCGATTGTGAGCCATCCCTTGAGACCGCCCCACAGTGCAGCGAGCTGGTGGTCATCACGTTTGCAGATGACTCTGTTATGGTGTCACTCCTCAGCAGTGACGGTCGTTGAACATGGTCCTGTTCAGAGAAATTTTACTGACTCCTGCAGATCACCCTTTTCAAAGAGATGTGCTTTAATTTTAAAAAGTGCCAGACTCTCATCTCTTCTGTCATGTTGAAAGATCAGACTGAAGAAATAGTGCTTCAGTACAAATATTTTGGTTATTGGTTATTGACAGCACCTGTGTTTTGAGCCTCAGGTGGACGGAGGTCTTACTTTTGTTGGCATGGGTCACTTTCAGTAACATTTTTTAAAAAACAACGTAATTGTTAAGATTTGAAGCCAATATGCTAGAGCACCCCGCGCTGACCACCAAGAACAAATAATATAGCAAGTGGACTAAAAAGCAGAAGCAGGACTGAGGCTGCACACAAAGCCTGAGTCCTTCACTGTCTCTTTGTATAACATGATTACTTCCTTTTAATTTGATGAACCTCTTGGAGAAGATTACTTCCTGGTTTTAAGTCATTCTGAGGAGTGCACCTTTGTTGAGTTGGTTTGTTGATTATGAGCGATCTGCCACTTTGAGCTCTTTCCAAATGTCTCTCGGCAGCTAATCCATAACCAGCATCCTGGTGGCCTGCTGGACAACGTCCATACAACATAACTGAAAAGGTTTGACTCCTAGCCATGAAACTCTAATTACATTTCATAGTCTCCATTTCCGCTGGTCCCTTCTCTGACAAAAAACTGACAAGAAAATTACAGGAAAAAAAGAAGGCATAAGAGATAGTATATTGCTTGCAAATGTAACTTTGAGTCTCATTCTTTTTTATCATGACAAAATGGATTCTTTGTATTGTTCATCTTAATTTACTGTATTAACATTAATACTGGTGCCAAGAATGAGAATGAATACTCTGTATGTCGTCAGGCTTTGCTGGAACATGACAGCTCAGGAAGGTTGATCACTAACAGCAGTGCTCTTATATAATGAAGTGAGCAGAGTCGTTGATTCCTCCCACAGAGTCTGCAGCCTGCTGAGAGCAAAGGAAGAAGTCCAGAGAGCAGCAAGTTGTAAAAAAAAAATCAAAACACAGCAACAACCAACCCTCCGCAGACTGAACATGTTGTCACTGACCTGGCAATATAGCAATGTGACAGCTGTGCATTAATTAATGTTTGCTTGTTATTTTGTTGGAATGTCTTTACTGTATTTAAGCTAAACAGCAACTATCCAACTTCTGGGTTCCGTCCAACCAGGAAGTTTGTTTGGTTGCAGTTCCTCAAATGACCACTGGGTGCTGGCTCCACAAAAAGAGTGAAAATAAGCAGCCAAAAAAAAAAAAAAACATGGCTGGAAAAAATAAAACAAAAAGGTTTTGGTCTCCATCGCTGGATACAAATTTATGTGTTAATTAAGGGCTTGGTCTTTTAACTGAGGCTGGGTAAAGCAAATGGCTTAATACGTAAAGCTTAGCAACATTCTGACTTGTCCTCTGAGATGTGAATTAATCATTAGAGCATGATCATTTTTATTCTACATTAAATATGGCTCATTGTGCCTTAAAGGTACTGTACCACTGTGACAGTTTTTGGTTGGCCTGGAAGGGTTCAGAGCAGAAGTAAAAGCAGTTGTCTTTGCTCAGTCATGTTTGATTGGATGTCCATCAGCTTGTCTTCAAGGTCTACACAAGTCTGTCAGCAACCTACAAATTAGAGCCAGGTGTGTTTGAGCAGGGAGACAATTGAAACGTGCAAGGACAGTGTACCCTGAGGACCGGGGTTGAAGAACACGGGTCTAAAGATCCTTATTTAAAGGGTCGCTACTGAAACACCATCCAAAATAAATGCCGCCAGAGCTGAAACTGAACTTTACTGGATTCTCCATGATTCAGCCTCTTGGGGGGGGGGGGGGTGAGACCTGCTGCAGTCCCTCAGGCCTTCTGGCATTGGCCCATGACTGACTGCAGGTCCCAGCAGACTTCTGCTTGCAAAGGTCCTGAAATAATCTGCTGTGGCTCCTGGCTTCTTCTGATCCATGCAGGAGAAGTTGAATGTTTACTCAGACGTTCACAACAAGACGTAATTATGGTTGTGACATTAGGAATGATCAGACAGAAAGCAGAAACTTGCAATGGCATCACCGCACCAGCTGCTGTGTCTCACTTGGCACTGGACCTCTGGTTGGCTGCATCACTTTACACAAAACTGATCCAACTGACGGAGAAAATCTGGTGAATTTACAAAAGAAAACACCACAATCGGGCTCCAACTTGTTTATCAACATAACATTGGAGGTTTCATAGGCTATTAGAAAGATTTGAACGACGTATGAGAAGCGGGTCAGTTTAGAAGTCGAAAATCACATTTTATTTGACACCACACATCCTTTTTAAATAGAGATATATAATATAGACGTGAGCAGACTACCGCACAACTGAAATGTGAACTTAAAACCTTGGGATAAACTTGTGACCTCACAAATCCAGCTGAGCAGGTAGTGCTTACAAGCTTTCTGTTTTTTTAAATGTTCCCTGTCTGCTGAGGATGGAGCAAAACAAAGAGCAAACCACTGCAATTCCACATTCTGTGGGACTTCAGATTCAGAAGCAATAGCTGCCTGCTGTTTCGCTAAGCTTCATTCTTGTACCCTCCAGGACAGCCTCCTGTTAGTACAATTAACAAAATTCTCTTTCAAAGGAGAATGACTATGCTCAGATGTCAAGTAGCAAACGTGATGACAGCTAGTTACTGGTTTAGACACTTGAATCTATAAGGAGACTGGCTCGCTTGGCGACGCTTCCTTCTTTCTTTATAAATATAATATATATATATATATATGATAAAAAAAAAACCCTGTGACTCTTTTTAGTTTCTCCCTGAAGTTAAAATGTTTACAGGACAACGTGTTGCAAAGGGTAACAGGGTGGAAATTGAACTGCCACTTAAATTTTGGACACCCTGTTCCAAAATCCCAGTTAAAACCCTGACTGGGATCTACTGTGAGACACACAACAATTTTACTTTTTTCTTTTAAAATGCAGATTTCATTGGTGGTAATATTAGTTGCCTTGTTTGTGAACATTTATTTCAAAAGCAAGACACAGAAATCCATACAGATAATGAAGAATAGGCTAGAGGTTTTTGAAGTCTCCCGTTAAGTGTTTAAAAACTGGCAAAACCCCCAGGATTTTGTATTTTGAGTCTAAAAGCAATAAATTAAAAGTCTTTTTAAAGCGAATGGTGCATCATCCTCGTCACCCAGAGCTACATCTCAAAGCATGTTATAGCACATGTAACTGTCAATGGTTTATTTATTTCTTTATTCCTAAGAATCCCATCTCCTATACACATCTGTATTACTACGTTTGCTGGTTCTTGTTTTGACCAAGCACCTCCAGGTCATACTTCTGACCACTGCACCAGGATTCACACAATAATTGCTCCATTTCACTCTGGCTCAGTTTCAAGAGAATTTGACTCTGGGGTGCTCCATCTGCTGGAAATGCCTTCCCTTAGCTCTGGTTAAGTTGAGTGCCATCAAGCGTTTTATCTACTGTCCATTCCTGTCTATGGTTATTGAAAGTGAAGTTTTGAAAAAGATCTCAGATTTCCTCTCACAGAACAACTTCCTTGATCCCAGCCACTCGACTGAAACAGCTCACTGTCTGTGACTGAAGCTGTAAAAGCAGAAAGAGCTTGAGCTCAGGCCTGGGTTCTCATCCTGCGAGACATCTGAGAAGATTTTGACACATAAACCACTGCATCTGACCCATCTAACCATCTGCACCAGAAAGAGGCATGTTACAGTTAAAGAAGGCTGTTTGAACCGCTATTCTTTCATTGAATCATGGCGAGGACAATAGTTCACATGCCATCGTCTCACCACAGGGGTGCCCCAAGGCTCAATGCTGGGGCCCCTGCTCTTTGAAATATACACTTTTTCCTAGGGCCCAATTATATGTTCTGGTAGATTTTTTTATACGCTGCCACACAGATGATATCTGACTGTTTCTGTAATTTTCACGACCTTAGTATTGGATATATCCATGAAGATAACGATCTTCCACAAAACCAAAGAAAGGCGCCATGACTGTTCAACAGTTATCTGTTTGTGACAATGTTCCAGCTGTCTCTTTGCAACTAAGAAAAGACAGGAAAATCAGGCTGTATCTGACTTAGTTTGTCCCTAAAGGTCACCTGTCGCCTTGAATACTACTTAAATAGCACTCTTCTGGCTTGTCTGCAGGCTGAGGTCTGGCTTCTGGTCATTGCTCACTGACTTCTACAAGCCACAAGACTTGGAATTCTTTTTTTGTGTAAAAACAGGATAAAAATCTGATTCTGTGAAAAATTATTCACAAGTGGAAAACATTTGAAGACAGGTACCCTGAGAACATATGTCCCAGAAAATTCACCCCAAGGCCAGACAGGGAAAACTGAGAAAACAGCACAGTTAGAAGAAGAAAAAGGTTGCCAAGAAAAAGGCCTCTTCTGTCTGAACAGAAAAATGGAAGCTTGCAAATTGCCTCTGAACAAACCATAAAATCCTGAACAATGTTTTATGAACAGATGAGACCAAAGTGGAGTTGTTCGGCCTTAATGACTTAAGTCTTTGGTTCAACGTACAAACCACACTTTGGGTTTGTTTTGTAGCCAGAGGACCTCAGCAGTTCGTAGTCATTGAGTGGACAATGTACGCTCTTGTTTTTTTGTTTGAACCAGAGTGTTCTGAAGGGAAATTCATCCGTCTCAAAGCTATAGAAGGGTGAAATTGTGTTGTACACCAGATTATCAGAACTGAAATGCTTTGGTGGTTGATTAAAAAGATCTGTATATAAGTGCTGCTGCAAACCTCAATGAACTGAAGAAATGCTGTAAAAAAAACAAAAAAACTTTATGAAGGTGTAAATGTTATAAAGAAAAAGCCCTAGAAGATGACTGCTTCATGTTACAGCTGCTGAAAGTGGATTTGAAACCTTTTTAGTCAAGGGGGTACTTAGTTTTGTAAGAAGTCTCCCTTTCTGTCTTTTTTTTAATTAAATAAATATAGGTGCAGTGAAACTAGTTAGATGTTAGAGGACCCAGTGCAGTCAGATGATGCTGTAATGTACTGTTAATATAATGTTCTTACGTAAAAGAGGGTCAAAACAATAGGTAGTCGGAGCTCCCTAATAAACTTCTGGATGAGGGGCGGTGGTGTTGACTCTTTGATTGCTTACACTGTGGGCAGGAGATGATGTCATTCAGCAGCCGAATGTCCAAGTCATGTATGAGTCATCTTTTCTCATTCAGCACTGCTACTGTGTTTTATACAAACGGCAAACAGAAACACCACAGTCATCTTTAGCTCCTCCAATATTTCTTGTGTCATTTTAGTTTGTTTTTCTTCTTTTATTTTGTTGTTGTTATTTATTTTTTGCTGATGTCTTCTTCTTTTCTTTTTAGGCAGTTGACAAAGGGCAAAAGTGGTGAACTACTGCCACCATGTGGTTTGGAACAGTAGTTTACATGCAACCTTAAGGGTGCGTTCACAAGTAACCTCCATAGATTTTGAATAGGATGACGTCATCATTTGCCAAAATGAATTGTGGGTTGTGGGGGGACAGAGATTTTTTTTTAAACTTTTGACGCATCAACATGCATCAGCCAATCAGGTTGCAGCTAAGCAGCTAGAGCCTAGCCAATGTGGATGGGAGTAAGTCTATAGCAGCTCGGATGCATCTATGATTGGACCTTGCATTACATGAATATGGAGTAAAAATTAGTAATCGTGGTGTTCAGTTTTCATATTTCTTATGTTCAAAGTTTGTAGTCACACAGAGACACAAGTCTTAGAAATAAAAGTGGAAGGAAGTACCAGAGATAGTGGATGAATATGGTACGACTGCATTGGTGTGGCTATGGACAGCTGCGATGTGTCGCTAACAAACGAGCCGGCTCAAGATGATGCTTTTAAAAACAGCCAACGTTGCATCGGGCTGATGTAGCAAATCAGAAGAGCAGACTCCCATCTCTCTTCCTTTCATTCAGCTCACTGCCTACTTTTCCATAGAACATAGTTACTCGGAGACAGCTGGTCAACACAACAAATACTTCTCTTCCTGGATATTTCAGCTGCAATTTGATTGTTTTTTTTCTGGTCATGACGACACAATCAACTCGATGTGTCAGACACTTCCACTGTGGTGTGTTGCCGCAACGCATACGTGTGAATCCACCATCCGTGGAATCACGATGGGTGAAAGGACCTAGCAGGAGGTAGGCCTTGTTAAAATCTCAGCCTACTAGTTTTACCCCAGAACCCCCGCTAGCGGAAATGCATCAAATGTTTTTGTTTGTGGTTCCAACAAGCTAAAAAATTGGTATCACAACATAAAATCCCTCTTTACTGTTAACTCCACCTGAAGACTCATCTCTTCTTACTTTAACAGGGTAAAGTCAGGATAATGGCTGTCTCTCATTAAAGCTGATGTCATGAATTCACCATCAGGACAAGACTGAACAGACCGTCACTGCTGCCTCGTCGCAGCAGAATACATACCAGGTGGACATGCTGAAAGGCTGCTGTAAAAATACCTTTGTGGATGGATGAAGCTGAAATATAACTTTTTGATTAAATAAGACTTGTGATGTTTGGGGAAAGAAAACCACTGAATTTCAGCCGACAAATCTTATTACTTTTGCTTTTTCTATAAAGAAAGTGCATTGCAGTTTTGAACGAGGCCCGCTGCTCACGTGTTTATATACTTGGTAATCCTCCTCGACTTCGAGCGCGAGCACTCAAATTGATGTGAAAGAATGTCGCTGAACCACTTTTCTTTTTCTGCTGTGAGTCACACTTTGGAAATCCTTCAAAGTGAGCGCGATGAGAACAAAGACGAGGACTGAGACAAACACGATTTCTGTGCATGACAGCAAGACCTCTTCCTTTTGCCAAGAGGTACTCAGAGCTTTAGCCCGCGGGCTGCTGCTTGAAATACCGTAATTAATTAAAAAAATAAGCTGCCCGACTGACAGATGATAAACCAGATCTGTAGAACAGATTAGAAACATGCTCAGATCACACCGGCATATGTGTTTTTTTTAAATCATCCTAACCCTAATCATGCATATCAAATAATGATGAATTTTTAAATGTTTAACCCTTAAAAAATGCCAGGTTTTTGTCATGATGAAACTCAATTTCATGATCTAAAAAAATACAATAATTGATATACTTTCAGTGTACTTCATGCTAACTGGATTATTTATGGTTTGATTATTGTAGTCTGGTATATGTGAAAGATTAGCAACAAAGTTTATTTATATGCATTATTCATTTTTGCTTAATATCTAATACTCACATTATTGACCCTTTGTACATTTCTGTACTCATAGGAATCAACCTTGAATATATCACAATAATATGCAAAGGAAAAGGATGAAATATGCTCGATGTTAAAAGTTAAAAACACTAAAATGAGCTTGGGTGCATCAAAGAGTTAATACATTAGTAGGTTCTAAATCCATTTTACTTATGTATTTCTAGTCCTCACAAGGCCTGAAGCCTTAACCCTAACCAACTATGTCTCTGCCTATGCATCAAAAACAACAACAACAAAAAAAAGTTAATTTTTTGTGACTTTTGTGATTGTACAATTAAAGCCTATTTGGCAAAATTAACAATTTTACCAAGGTACACATTCCACTTCCAGGCCAGCGAGGTGTGTTGTTTCGAGGGAGACCCATCCACCCCAACAAAAGAATAATTTAGGCGGTGTTGCCATAAAAACACTGACCGTGATGCAGGTGAGGAAAACAATACTTTATCACAATTTTACACAAATGAAACGATGCTGAAGAATCTTATTCGAAAAAAAAAAAAATTCTACATACTAAGATGAGTGAAAACTGGTTGTCCACTAAATGAATGGAAACATTCAAACATGTGCCCATTCAATCCCAGTCGTCGCTCAAAAAGTGGTTTCACAGACCTCCATTATGAAAGTCTGTGAAACTGTTAAAATGTCCAAATGAAAATAAAGTACATTTTTACATTAAAACAAATTTCACCTGTTTTTCAAAACATGTCAGAGAATCAAGTCTTTGATGATATTTAGATGTATAGTGCTGATCATGCCAGCGTGATCCGATTATATGAATTGACGGAAAAATACGTTACTCAGAGCGCTCTATTCAATTTCTGTCAAAAGTATTGACTTAAAACTCCGTCCTCGTTTTGGTTTGCAGTTGATAGACCAAGTAAAACCAGACATACCCTCTGCTAAAATATGTAAAATTATGAATATGCTGCAGGACAGACCTGCTTGTTGAACATCTTGTCATTTCTTGTCCTTTTTACGAAACGGAAAACAAAAACAAACAAAAACTGTCAAATCTCCCTACATTTACCTGGTGGGGTGCTGGGACTTGACACCAGAGAGAAACGGAGACGAGACACGGGAGATTGTAGGAGGATTGAAGGAGACATTTTGTTTCCCCTAACTGAACGATAGTTTATCTGGAAAAAAGATTAGAGTATACTCTCATCTTCATATATGTTTTATATTTTGTCATTTTCTTTCACACTTCAACGTGTGTTATTATCACGTACATGTACAGAGATCGTGACAATCCTGGACCATCTGCAGTCTGTTTTTGCATACTTTTGATTTTGCCTCTATACAGCATAAAGAATTATTTACCATACCCATGTTTGGTATCTTTTTTTCAGCACAAATTCATCTGTGTGAACAGACTATTATTTACAATTAGTCATTATTTTATTGACCCACTATATCAACATTTTGGGCCCACAAGCACAAAAAACATAAAATCCACTTTCAAAAGTAATTTCTTTTATTTATGTTATTTTTGAAATGAAAGATTCCAGGATCCAGGATTCCATTTTATCTGACTTGTGTGGGCATCAGAGAACCGCGATCTAAATGCAGGAGACTCCCAGAACTTCGGGGGGACTTGGGATGTCTTGGGAATTCTAATGATTAAGTGATGGTTTATATCTCAAAACAGAAGTCAATCAAAACGAGATTCAGCCTTTCCACTGATCCTCCAATCATCATGAAGCTCAGCGTCTAGGGGTGGGACAAAAGAGTGGTATTTATCCAACGACCTTCGAGTTTGAAGGCAATGAAAACAACTGTTCTATTCAGTCCCATTGAAGTGAATGGACGCTCAGCTTCTACGGGTAAATGCATCGTCATAGACCGTAGAAGAAAATGATTTCTGGAAATCTGAAGCAGTGATGCTTCTGAGTGAACTCGTCTTCCAGATGAACGAGTTCTAACGTATTTGTAGTAAATGAAATGTTAACACAACAGTACATATTTAAACATTTAACTTCTGACATTTTAGGGGAAGCTGAGCTTTCTTTGCAGTCTTACAGAAATCACTTCTGTTCTCATCCAGACCTCTTCGCTCTCGCTCGATAAAGCATCATCCAAAAAAAAAAGTAAAGATGAAATCCGAAGACCACAAAACCAAAATCCCCTCCAGTCCTTGGCTGCTCCTTGGAATTGTGTCCATAAAGGTTGTGAACAGATTCAATGGCAAAGGGCAGCCCTGATGGGAGTCCAACTCTCACACGAAAGAAGTCCAACTGGTCCAACTACCAGCGATGAGAAATGGTCCACCTTAGCTCAGAAACAGTGGTTGTAGATCTCACAATGAGACAGAATCAGTCCTGAGTGGTTTTTTTCCCCCTTCAGGTCAGAAAATGTACAGTACAAGAAAATATGATGATGCGCATTTCAGTCTTGACTTCACAACTTATGAGACTGAAGATGAAGAAAGACCACTCTGTGTGCTGTCTCTCAATATTCTGACATAAATGTATATATACATATATGTGCATATATATGTATATATACATATATATGCATATATATGGCATATATGCATATATATGCATATATGT
>JBAMYA010088129.1:0-22193 GCA_037176975.1 Arrhamphus sclerolepis | reverse complement strand
CACACACACACACACACACACACACACACACACACACACACACACACACACACACACACACACACACACACCTCCACTCATCTACTTCCTAATATCACACATGTAAATACTACTCTCTGGCTTCCTGAATCCATCCAGACAACAGCCACCAGCAGCCGCTGCATAAGGCAGCTACTGCAACAAAAGGACCCTGAATGTGGTTAACACTCCAAATTCCATTGTTGTTGATAAATGCACAGGAGCAGGCTTTCAACAGTCTCCCAGAGGAACAATCGACAGCTCATTTTAACCGTCGCTGGAATGTGGAATGCAACAATGTCAGCCTCTGGATAGTGAGTCACCTCCAACACTGGATGTGCTGTGTGTGTGTGTTTGTATAGGTGTTCTGACACAATCATTTACTCTCTCATACTTCACATTTAAAACACCATCTAACCGAGAACACAGGAGCTGGAGCTGCTTCCTAATGTGACATTGTTGTTTTTTACATGAGTGGCAAACAAAACCAGAGTGGAAAAAAAATAAATAAAATGAAATGAAATAAATACAGGGCTACCATGGGTGTATTTGGGTTAGTATTACATTTCCTCATATAAAGGTTCACTAAATTTGCACTAAAAGTTACCTAAAGGTTCTTCTGGATCTTTGACCACAATGTGAGCGTTAAGTTCCTGAAGCTCTTGATGAAGCTCCTCAACCTTCTTGTTGGACTTCTTCAGCATGTTGTCAACATAAGCCAGGCTCTTCTTGTCTGTGGTAACCTGGTAAGAGCAGAGGAGGTAAACTGTAGATGCAACGGAGCACTGAAGTGGTTTTAATCATCAACAACAGCTGTCAGGAGGGATTACTGGGCCTAAACAAACATCTGAATTATGACTCTCTTTGCTGGGTTTTAGTCACATAAAGCCATGCAGCGCATGCTTGCTGTTCATAGAAGAACTAAAGTCCTCAAAGCCACAACTTTCTGCTATAATTCGTATTAGCGAGCTCGTGTATGGCAGGTAAAACTTCCACTGAACTAAGTGTAATTAATTTAGCCAGTGTTTTACTCCTCCACTGTAACAGCAGTTATCATCAAATGTTATTTTTATCAGACCTCATCACACGGACGGTGCGATACGAGATGAGAAACGGCCTGCAGCACCAAAACTAAGTTCTTATAGTTACACTTCATGATTTTATATCCATCTAGTCATGCTTTCGACTATTTCTGATCTGCATCAAAGGATGTGAACAACATGGTTTCTGGCAGTTAAGGGGAGAAGTGTCATTTCTTTAATAATTAAATCTGTCAGATTGCTCTGAACAAGTAATATGTCACGACTGTGAGTCTGTCTGCTGGAAGTGATATCCATGTTTTACTTGGTCCAACACATTCAGCGGGAATGTGCACGTGACATGATGAAAAGCTGGCACATTTATCTGAGGTCTAAATGAAACGTCTGCCACGGTTTTATTAATCAACTGTAGAACAGCTTCCTTCTCAACCCGTTACAGCCGCCAGCTTCAGGGCTGAAGCGGTGAGAGCTTCTCCTTCTCTGGTTCACCTAAAGCAGCGACAGGAGACTCTGGGCTGGGATATCAACGGGGGTGCTGACTGATCTCTGGTCTGTGCCTGTGATGTCACAGTAATCTGGAAATCTGAACCATCATTTCACCCTCAAGCGGAGACAAGGTTGTTTCAAAGTTTTAACATCCATGTTTGTTTTCCAGCATCTTTAAGATGCAAACAGGAACCTGGCTTCCAGAAGAATATAGAATTAATATCAGTCATTTAAATGTGACAGGCTCCATGAAGAGCGTCAAGCGACTTTTTTCCTTTCGTAACTTAATAAAGAGACTGAAAAATAAATATGTAATATGTACCTAAACTTTGATGTAACAATAAGATTAGGAATGTAAAAAGACTGTTAATCAGTACTGCTGCTTAAATATAAATTAGAAAATCTTTTTCAAGCACAGAAAATAGATTTTTATTTTCATTTTATCTCCATTTTTAGAATATAAACGAGAATCTACCTTCACTCAGTGATTTTACTGCCGTCCAAAGGGACAATAGTCTGGATTTCTTTGTTACCAATGAAGTCATTTATTTCTTAGGGACTATTTTGTTTGTTTCTTGTGAATAAATCAGTTTTATTACCTTGCGCAGGTTCTCAGCTCCTTCCTTGATTTTTAGCTCCTTGCGTATCTCGCGACGGATCTGCTCCTTGATCTCGTCCAGCTTCTGCTGGACCATGGTGTCTGACAGGTCCAGGTTGTGTCCCAGACCCAGACGGTCGGCCACCAGTTGTCCCCTGGCGTCCCCCTGGAGACATATATGAGAGGAGAGGTGGAACAAACTGAAAGTGTCTGTGCAAATATTTTTTATTTGATGTCTCCATTTACGTGCTTTACCCATTATATACCAGTCAGCTGTGTGTACTAGGTGATATTTCTGACTTGCAACATATTCCAACACTTAACATTTCAGTCGCAGTGTTGGTTGTTGCCGTTTGTTTCATTTTTCCTGAAAACAGATGTTTGAAGATGTGCAACCTTTCACTTGTCATGTTTGTATCATCCATACTCAGGACAGGCCGTGACTACAGGTAGGTCTTACCTTTGTAATCTGCAAGGTGGTAAGTTGTACATGACATACTATGCATGTGTTGGGTGTGAGGTAATGGGAGGCAAGGGGAAAACAATAGTTTTGCTTGGTTGTCAGAAGTGTGCAAATGCGGAAGTTGTCAGTTTTTTTGTTGAGGGCAACCATTAAAGTGTGGATGCAAACATCAGTGGTGTGATTATTGAGTTAACACAAGGAATGTGATTCTGCATCGTCTTACTGCGGAAAGAAAAACACCTCTGATATTATGTAGAAGAAGAAAAATACACCAATCGTTTCCTTTACTTTAAACTTAAAAAAAAGAAAGAAAGAAACTTACTTATGCAATTATCTACAAAATGGAGATCATCTGCCCAAGATAATTTTCATGGATAATGTGCTTCATTAGATGCTTTGGTACCAAATAACTGTTGACCTGAAAGTGGCCCTGCTCTTACTTGTGTTGCAGGCCTGAAATTCAAACGTGGCCTTAATTAGTCGCGAGAGCGCAGCCTTGAAAGTGACACCATGTCAGGCTCCAGGTCAGAGAGTCAGAGTGTCCTCGGAGAACAGGCCAGCGACATACCGCAGAAAAGGTGGACTTATCAGCTTGAGATGACTCAAAATAGATTTTACAACCAGAGCTGTCGCCAGCAACAGGAAATGACAAGCATTTTTCAAATTACCGTAACTTTTCGACTGTTTGCGCTATCGACGTGCTTCCAAGAGATTCTGAAAGCTGAGAAGCAGCTTTGCGCTGATATACGTACATTACGGTGGTGGCAGCGGTGCTGTTCTGTGTTGGGTTATGCAGCAGGGAGAAAGAGGAGACAGAGAATGAGCGAGAGTGCAAATAGTGAATGTTTAGAGGCGTCCTCTTTGTATGTAGTATTTTCATTGTTGTAAATACCAGTACAAGTGTTTTTTTCTGGAACCTTTGAAGGTCTTTTTACTGTGTTCTGGCCAAGACAAGGTGAGAGGTCAACCCTCTCTCACCAGCACCTGGAGTCTCTTTTGACACAGAGGTGCTCTAAGTACGATGTGAAAACACAAACAAGCATCCCAAAACAAAAAGGGAGACAAGGAAAAGGTTCCTTTGGAGTGAAATATCATTCCTGAGAAAGATGCCTGTCCATTTCTGGACTTTCATCAAGGAGTTTATTAAGAGTGAAATCAAAAGGTCCAGGCAACCAAAACTGCTTGTGTTGTTGTTTTATAGTTGGTCATCTCAAAAACTTAGGATCTGGTCATCTACAAGACAAAACTTGCTGAAAATTCAGATCTGTCTTTTTTATTTCTTCACACAGTTTATTGCATCTATAACATATAAAAATGACAATTTCTTCAGAGATTTTGAAAGCTGAATTTATCCTCAAAAAATGAGCAAAAGAATTAACTTAAAAGACATTTTCTGAGACATTTATTGATCAATAAAGAGAATGGACCAGGTGGACTACTGTAATTATTAAGGGTGCAAAAAGGGTTAAATAGACATTTGCAAAATACTGATGGCCAGCTAATGCTACATAACATATCGGTAGCTTAAGTTAATTGGGCCCGGTGCCAACTAATAAATAATATTTATTCAATTTTATTTGTTTATTTTTTTAAGTATCTGGCGGCTGCACAGATAAAGGACAGGATCACGTCCCGGAGCTCCCTGAAGCAGATCGCTCTTTATTCAGATGCAACTATTTCCTCCTGAATTTCCCATGTGGGGACCAATAAAGGTCTATATGTTACTGACATGCTGTCAGTTATCTTAATTCATTGTCAAATGCTTGACCAATTGTTTTGTATTTGCACAAATTGCTTCTCCTTTTTTTGACTTGTGTTGTTACCATCACAGTCGAGATGAGCTATATGTTTCACACTGTGTCCCAGCATTTTTTAATTATACTGAGTTAATTGCACTAAACAGATTTCCTGTCAAGCCAAGTCCTGTGGCATCACTCCAGCATGCTGATGCATGTTGAGCCATCTCAGTCCACGCTGCCTTCGTTGCTGCTGTCAGTCACCACTGACCTGCATCCTTAAAGCCATCACCTTAACTTAAGAGGGATTAGTAGTCACTTCCTGAGTGCCACAGCTTTAGAGGTCGTTACCAATACACAGTGACGATATCTGAGTTTTAGGAATGTTTGAATTATTACCTTACGCTACAAGGTTTGTAAATATCAACGTGAGCTTTTAATAATTGCTTTCCATAGTTGTAGCTATTTAATACAAACCATTCAAACTAAACTAATGCGTTACTACCCATTTTGGTGATTATCACTTCTCTGTTATAATAATAATAATATTCATAGTTCTCCTGTTTCTGGAGAAATCATTACAAAATTGACTATGACGTGTTCCTATAGATGTAAGATCACACAATACAAGTAAGCCTCTGAAACAATCTCACGCTGCTGTTTGTATGCCAGTTACACAAAAAAGATTAATTAAACCTTGTTACCTACAATCAGGCCTGTAAATGAGTAGCTGAAGCGCCTATCTAGAGTTTAATCATCTAGCATTGATGTTATCAGCTGTACTGTCTTACCACAACTTCATCGGTTTCAACCAATTCCATTTCTAGATCAGTTGAACAATAAAGTCCACGCATGTTCTGCTGAGCAGCCAAACGATCATCACATCCAGCTCTGTTGTCCAACAGGAGTAACGGTGTTCTCTAAAACACAGCAACGCTCCGTCACAGGCGTCGTCATTCACCCTGCTCGTATCTGCTTTTCAACAGCTCTCCCACTTTGTGTTTTCACGCACAGACCATTGATATAAACGGGGAAGATAAACCGACTGAGCAGCGAGGGCCAAATCCCTCTTAGCTTCTCAGGCCAGAATGAGACCTAATCTCAGTCCAGGGAAAGGAGTGTCTAAAATTAACCCTGGTTAAAAACAACACTGGCAATCCACCACAGCCTCACCCCTGAAAACCAACTTATGTGATGAAGAAGATACCCTGAAATGACATCACAACACCTCTAAGAGACTTAAAACAAAGCAAACAGCAGATCTAAAGAGTCCTGCAATGTTTAGCCTGCAAGGCTGTCGTTATAAAACTCAAACACAGCTTAGGACTGGACAATAACTCGATAATAAGATATATCACAATATAAAGTGTTTCAATATGACTTTTAAACACATTTCCAATATTTTGATATTCATTATTATTTGTAAAATGCTTGACTGTCTGTCTGATGGTAATGTCACGTTTCTTGGTTATGACTAAATCAAAAATTAACATGGATTATTTGAACATTTTCACATCTAAAACTTTACATACTTATCCAGGACAATGTTAATGGATTGTGCAATTACATTTTTCAGAGGTTTGTGGGTACAGATATCCTTTCATGTTATTTATATTAACATCAGAATCACATGGTATCAACCAACGTTAAGAAATAGATGGTGATATAAATTTACGCCCTATAAGAACTATTTGAGTAGTAATTCCTGTTGCTTCCATTTTGAATGTCAGATCAGTTGCCATTAAGGAGCCATCTCTCTCTCCTCTAATTAATGTCAGAAAAAATCTCTCAGGATTGAAAAAAAGAAAAAGAAAAAAGATGAAAAAGACAGCAAGATTTTGGAAAATTTAGAAAAGACAAGAAGCTACAAATAATGTTGGCCAGTCTGAGCTACCTGCTGGTTTTTTCCTTTAGAAACCTTTAAGTTTAAAACATTTAGGGAGCATTTACAGCTGCCTTGTTTAGTTCACTTAAAACAAACGCAAATTCACTTCCTCCCCTGGTTCTGACCTTTTGGGCAGCTGTGAATACAAGCATTCTAACTCTGGAGCGGACCAAACAAGAGAACCCAGACCCAGCTGAAGACGTGGTCTTGGAGCGGTTCCAAACCGACTCTGGTACGGTTTGTTTCAGATGTGAAACCAGACCGACCTCGATCCGACGCAGTTGCTAAAAACAGACCTTTTTGGCGCCGACAGGCTCCCGTCATTGTAGAGCATTATGGGAAATGGAGTTCTGATAGCTCCGCTACACAACACACACAGACGGGGAGCAGCACTAGAACTGAGCTGTGAGTAAACTTGGAGCTCCGAGGAGACACGCTTCCTCTTGGACATCTGGGCAGATGTTTGTGTAGCACAACTGCTGGAAGGAAATGCACCAAAATGCTGAGAAATACAGATGTTCAGAGAACAAAAGGAGGAGAGAGGATTCCAGCGGTCTCCTGCACAATGTTGCATGAAAGTTTAAAAAAAAGCGCTGGATGCTATCGTTCCTGCTGTACCCCGCCCCCCACGTTAATGGTTGAACGACCTTCAGCACACGTGCTTTTGGTTACAAATTCTGGTCCACTTGCAATAACACACAATATGAAAGTGAACCACAGCAAAAACAACATGTGAACCCAAACTCCATGACACCAATCAATAAACCATCATCAAAGGCTGGACAGCAGACACTGTCCAGAAAGATAAATATCTTGGGACTGTTCTGGATACTACCTTAAATTTTAATTGTAACTCAGAATCTGCACATTAAAGGCCTGCAATGACTGTCCAGTGTGAGGAAGCTTTCCAAGTTGATGATTTTATTTTATAAATCATATACTGAATCTGTGCTGACCTTTTCGCTCTGCTGGTTTGGTAACCTGAACACCAGGAAGACCAGCAGGAAGATTGTGGGAGTTCAACAGAGATTTTTTCAACAGGTAGATGGTCAGGAATCCTTCCTGACAGCTCCATCCTCGGCACTCTGAGTTCCAGTCTTTACCTTCAGGCTCCTCAGGTCCAGCCAACGCCCCTACAACCATTACCCCCTGAACTTAGGACAGGTCGGGGGAGTCCTACCTGGTTGATATTCTGTGGCTTCTCACAGGTTGGGTTTTTTGTTTCATGTGATGATGTGATGATGATGATGATGATGATGATGACAGTGATTGACTGTATTACCCATCCCTCTTGGACTTTAATTGTATGCCTTGTGTATTTTTTGTTTTCTACTAACTGCAACAATAACTTCCCTTCCAAAACTGAAACCTAGTTGTGTGTATGACAGAAAGTCAACTAACTAGCTATAACCTAGACAAGATTATCTTAAACACATTTTCAATATTTTGAGAAGCAGAACATTTTCATTGTGACAATGATTAGACGTTTGTTTGACTGTAATGTCACATTTCTTGGTTAAGAACGTAAATCAAAAGACAAAAACTAACAATGGCTCTTTTATTCCCTCTGCCAAAGCAGAAACCTCCATCAGGGCTGAGTGATCAATATCACAATTAACCAAACAAGTTACCCCAATAACAATAAATGAAAGATTATTTTTGCATCTTTTTATTTTTAGCCCTCATTAATCACTGACAAGGCTTTTGCGTCATGTATAAACAACTGTTTAAAACTGGAACATTTTTCTAATTAAAGACCACATATTTTTGATTTAGAAATCAGTGAATCATTTCATCAGGCCAATCCTACCTTTTCTGTAAGGCAACATTAATTAGCCCTACCTAGTTATGTAATTCATCAAATGAACTTCATCATCCTACCTGGGTCAGGTCATTTGAGATGGAAGACGTTAAATTATTAGCCTTGTTGGATAGGCTACCTTCTAAACTTCATTAAGGTGAAGCTATTAGGCCCCGCAATTTTAAGGAGGTGGCTGCGCCCATAGTCTCCAAAATTTCTGTGGGAAACACTGACCGCTCTAGAATGATGACTCCTCTACATCACTGGTCCTTCATGGGTCTCCTGACTCACCACAGACTGAACCTCCAGACACCTCACTGGGCCGGACCACTAACTGGGCCAGGCTGCCTGGACGGCAGCTTATGTTGGTGAAAACGTGGCTGATGTTCTGAAGCTGTCAATCACTGCATCAGTGAATTCATACTTCTCTAAACAATAAGTTTCAAATGTGCCGCTTCAGAAAAAACCTTTTTCTAATTTTATCCAACGTGGAGACTGGCGAGTCTACAGAGGATAAGCTACTTTCTGGAGAAGCTTGTGTTCCTGTCAATCATGTTGACAGGCCACATCAGTCACGGTTGGTCTTAAAAAAGTCAGTTTATGAGTCCAAAGATGGACTGGGAACCAGAACGCAGAACCCCTCACCTGTGAGGGATGGCCAGTCCTCCGTCCACAGCACCTTTCAGGGCTCCAAACACCTTGTTCCCAGTGGTGGTTCTGGCCAGACCTGCATCCAGGTAACAGGTGAAAGCCCCCGGCTGTCCATCCACACTCTCCACGTTGAACTCGTCCCCCGTCACCTCCACCTGGCCGTCATACACCTGCTCCATGCCGAACTTGTGCAGCAGCTACAACGACAGCAGCGGCGTCACTGTGGCATCTACGTGGATCTAAGAACACGTCTCTAAACACTCGATTCTTCTGCCAACATCTGATTTATTCATCCTGATGTAGACGCAGTACAGAAAAACCATCTAATCAGACGCAGGTCGCCACAGTGACATCACATTACCCGGCGAGCCAGCAGCAGCCCGGTGCAGTAGGCAGCAGCGTAGTTGGTGAGGCCAACGCCGATCCCGTATCGGGGCAGCTCATGGGAGTACGCAGCACACACGATCTGGTCTCCTTCGATCTTCGCATAGGCAATCTGGACAAAGCAAAGACGGAAAACAAAGAAGAAACAGAGGATGGAGAGATCCTTCTCAACACGCTGCCTCGTCTTCCAGTCTCCGAGTCACTGACCTGGCAGCAGATATCTCTGTTGGAGAACCGGACGATCATGCGGTACTTGGGAGTGTTGTACTTGTTCTTGTCCTGCACCACCAGACGTTTGCGGGCGAAGTAGTCAGTTTTTCCCTCTGAAAGCAACAAGATTTAAAGTCAGACATCTGTTACTTCTGAAGAGACTGATCTGTAATCAGTTTTAAACCACTTTGATTGTGTGTATCAACTTAAATAAATGTTCTTGCTTACCTCTCCTCCTCCTGAATTTGACTTCGTATCTCTTGAAGTATGCCTTATTTTTCACCACTTTGACGAAACCCTGAAAAACAGGAGTTAAGACTGAAACAGGAATCCGGTACAGGCTCGTGTACGCTGGTCCGGTACCAACCAGACCGACCTGTGTACAGGATCTTTCTGATTGTTCTTCTGATGAAAGCCTCCCCTCTTTCTTTGCTGGTTTCCATAACATTCGTTGTGATTGTGTACGTAAATTCATCTTCATATTTACATTGTTACCACAGTTGCCATGTCAGATTATTATCAACCAGTTTGAATTTTTTGTCTTTCTGTAAACTATCTTACAAATATTGGTAGTTTTATTCTTCGTTCCAGTTGTGGATGTATTTCACGTTGCCAGAGTTGTAGTTTGAGACGCATCAATGATAAAAACGTTAAAGATGAGGAGAACCAGCTGGCCTGATTGCGGGTTTCTGTCCAGGTATCTGGCAACTCTGGCAGCGTGACAGGTTCATCTCAGTAGGTCTGATGGTCCTAAAGTCGTTAAACTGCGGGATCTCAGGCTGTTCGGTTTATTGAACTACTGCTAAAATAATTTTATAAACTGTTTTAGGGAGGTTACAGTACGTTTTTCAGCTTTAAAGCCTCCAACTCCTATGAACCTCATGAGTCTCCATCTGCAGCTGAGCTTCAACCATCCGGAACCATCCGGAACCATCCGGAACCATCCGGCCCTCAGACATCAGGACACACTCGCATCCAACCAAACGTCTCCATAAACTTCAGTGGGAACGTTCAGACGCCACAAACTCACCATTTTCAGGACTTTTTCCACCTCCTTCCTCCCACGGTTTCTTTAACTCGGATGTTGCTTCTCGGTTTCCGGCAGTGTCAGGGAGCGAACAGCGCCCCCTGTTGTCCCGGATACACTTTCACTACCACCAGAGGGCAGCAGCGCCCCCTCCCCTCGTCACTGTTATCATTATCATTAATACTTGTTTTTAACTCTTAAACCTTAGAAAAAGGTACGTAAGTCCCTCAACACATAAGTGTGTACGTAACAAAAACAAGCTATTAAAATGTTCTATTAAAAAAAAAAAGATTAAATCAGCATCAATTCTAATTAAAGATATCAAATATTGATAAATCAAAACATACAACTTTTAAACTGCCAAGTTTCTATCACGATGAAACTAATTTCAGTAAACTTAAAGCGAGGCAAAGAGGCGGGGCCAGCAGTGCGACTGACTATCAGTCATCCTGGTAGCAGGACCTCTGTGAAGAGCTAAGCTGAGTTTAGCTAAACTGAGCTAAATTGAGCTTAGCTCAGCTTAGCTCTTCCCCCACATCTTCTAGACCAATCACAGCCAGTCTCACTCGACTGTTTGTTACACGTTCTTTAAAATTTGACTAGCTAAAAATTATGACAACAATAGCTACCTGTCAGTCAAGCATGTCAAATGAATTCTGGCATCTGATCAGTCAACTTTATTATTGAATATAAATGTATGTGATGCAATGGAAAAAAGGCTGTAAATCCTACTTCTAACATGGAGGTCAGTGGGGCCGCCTAGTGGTAAGAGGAGGAACTGTAGCCAAACCTACTTCCTGGAGGAGCGTCAGCCCAGAAGTCAGATGGCTGCTGATTGGTCAGAACCAGTGATACTTTAAAAACAAGTTCATAAACCAACACAGAAAGACCTTGAATCCAGAAAAGTCAGAATAAAACAGGTTTCAGCAGTGATCACTGCTGAGTGATGACTTTAAGTTCTTTTAGGATCAAACCCATCATTGTGTTATGAAATCGTTCCATCCATCCATCATCTATACCCGCTATGTCCTGCGCTGGGTCACGGGGGTCTGCTGGAGCCTATCCCAGCTCACTTCGGGCGAAAACGAAATCATTCTTTGAAATTTAAATAAAGACAAATTACTGATGAAATCTCTGATGTTAAACCTAGAAACTCTCCAACTCCGACTGATTTCAGAACGAGCTGCCAGATCAACATGTCTTAGATGAAATGTTGTTCATTAAAACTTTAAACAATAAAAACTGTAAAAAAGTTGGGTTTCTGTGTAAAACGTAAAATAACAACAACAACGCAATGACTTACAAATCTCATAAACGCATATTGTATTCCCAGTAGAAGTTAATGGAAAACAGAGACTGCGACATTTTCATGGAAATTATGAGCTCATTTTGACAGCTGGTCGAGTAGATTTATCATATGCTGCACAAGATGTCACAAAATATGAAAAAAAAGTTCTCTTTAATGTCCTAATGTAATCAATAAAGTGTTTAATAGAAACGATGAGCGGATATCTGCGATGGAGTGAAAACACGCCCACAACATATTTTACATGATTTAAAAAAATTTTAAAAAGGAGAGTTGTGTTGTTTTCTTGTTTTTCTTGTTCTCATGAGTCTGTAAACTGTAACAGAAGAGAGTTCTAAAAGAAGGTCAGTGAAGTTCTTTTTCATGGTTCTAAGATGTTTCCAGATGTTTTCTGACCGGACCACGGCAGACCAGTTCAGCAGCAGGAATCTGAAATAAATATTTGGTTCTCGTTCCTGACCCAACTGGAGCTGAACTCAGATGTTCCACCAGTGATGGTGCTTTCCAGATGTCATGGACTCTAATATCGACATATAAATGTATAAACTCTATATGAAACTGAGCAGTACAGCGGGCTTCAGTCCCCCCCCCCCGAGCATCTTTAAACTTGACCAGGGTTCTGGTTCTGGTTTATCAGAGCGTTGTACAGAAGGCGTAAAAATCAGTCGGTGGGGCTACTGGAAGAGTGTTTGTTTGTGAAGAAAATAAGGAAGTAAAATCTTCTGCTTTTCTGTTCGAAGCGGAGATAAAATCCCCCGCCGTCACTCTGGGTGCATCTGCTCGGGTGTCAGATAAGAAAAGTCAAAGTCACGGTTGTGGACGGCTTTTCTCAGACACCGTTTCTGCAGAACTGATTTCGCAATTTTAGCAAAACAATTGTGGAGTCATTGCTGGAGTGTGTGTGGGGGGTGGGGGGTGGGGGGTGATTTACATTTCTGTCCCTGAACTGTTCTCCTGCTGCAGCAGCCCGACTCTGTTTAGCCACTAAAGGAACCTTGTTTTGGACAGAAAGGAGCCAGAGATGCAGCGGCTGTTAACCCTTTCCTGTCTGTCATTCATGAAGAGGCTTTTCTCTCAGAGCTCTGGAGGATCATCAGGTCGCTGGAATCTTCGTGTAAAAGCGTTTTTTAACATGTTTGTGACCATCTGAACTGTGATCTGCTGTCCAGTTTCCAGTTTCAACTCTGTTCAGTTCAACTCAGTTGTCTGTGAATCAAATCAGTTCTGCTGAGAAGTTGGACGGATATTTCAGGAAGAGCAGAAATAGTTTGAGTGAAAGCTCAGCCTCGGTTTCTCTCCTTAAAGCCCTGAGAACTGTTCTAAAGTGCAGAGTTGGTTTTTAGTGAAACTCTGGTTGATCACAGACTTCACGCATCAACCAGAAACAAAGAGGTGTCTGCTGTAGCGTTGGAAAGAAACAAGGTGAGACATAAAC
Organism: Arrhamphus sclerolepis; assembly: GCA_037176975.1. NCBI lineage: Eukaryota > Metazoa > Chordata > Actinopteri > Beloniformes > Hemiramphidae > Arrhamphus > Arrhamphus sclerolepis. The sequence goes on along the minus strand of JBAMYA010088129.1, from coordinate 9,153 downwards.
TAAACTGAAAACGTATTTAAGCTCAGCTCTGCCTGCTGACCTCTGACCCCTGAAATGGTTGCTTCACCTCCTCAGGAACACAATGACCAGGAAACACACGGCAGCTTCCTCACATCACCAACGTCTCAGCCACATTCTGGGTATTTGAGGGGAAATTTACAACCAGAAACTGTGATGCTTGAAAACACGGTGATCACAGTGATGGATGGAGGTGATTTGTAGACTGTTTACGGCATAAATCCAAAGCTCTGCTGCTCAAGCGAGACTCTCTCTATCGGTCGACTTTCTTTCTTTCTTTTTCGTTCAGAAAGTGCCGCCTGCTGACCTCAGAGTTTTAGGGTCAACACTCAAACTGTTGAATCACAATCTTCAATCAGTTTACAGTAGAACAAAGTCCCCCGACGGTGCGGGGGGGTACAGAAGTGAGAAAAACAGCACCACCTGTAAATGGAGCTGCTGTGTGAAAGGAGAAGTGTCCTGCAGTAAATCATTCACTGCTTCACACTCTGCCCTATCTGGTGGCTGCAGGTCAGCGACAGCCTGGCCAGACTCAGGGGGGCGGTTGAACCCAAGGAAAAGAACTAAGATCCAATCTACTGTCTGGTGGAGATGGTGGTGGGGGTGGGGGGGATAAAAAGTAAGAGAGGAGGTGTTAAACTGTGGTTAGAGCTGTGGAGCCAAAGGAACATGTGAGAGGATAAGATAGCATGATGTGGTTTCATTCAGGGAGGGGGAAGGGTGGAGGGGGTGTTGGTGGTGGTGGTGGTGGGGAGGGGGGGTCTGCGACGTAAGAGAGTTGAGCCACAGCGGTGCATTACGGAACATTAAATCAGAAAAAGTCATCCTGAATCTTTATACATACAAAACAACAAGATACAAACAAAAACAAACTAACTACAACTACAAAAAGACTCCAACGCAGCTGTGATTCCTTCAGATGTGGAGTCTGTAGAGTCTCTAGAATCTGTAGAGTCTCTAGAGTCTGTAGAGTCTCTAGAGTCTGTAGAGTCTCTAGAGTCTGTAGAATCTCTAGAGTCTGTAGAGTCTGTAGAGTCTCTAGAGTCTGTAGAGTCTCTAGAATCTGTAGAGTCTCTAGAGTCTGTAGAGTCTCTAGAATCTGTAGAGTCTCTAGAGTCTGTAGAGTCTCTAGAGTCTGTAGAATCTCTAGAGTCTGTAGAGTCTGTAGAGTCTGTAGAGTCTCTAGAATCTGTAGAGTCTCTAGAGTCTGTAGAGTCTCTAGAGTCTGTAGAGTCTGTAGAGTCTGTAGAGTCTCTAGAGTCTGTAGAGTCTGTAGAGTCTCTAGTCTGTAGAGTCTCTAGAGTCTGTAGAGTCTCTAGAGTCTGTAGAGTCTCTAGTCTGTAGAGTCTCTAGAGTCTGTAGAGTCTCTAGAGTCTGTAGAGTCTGTAGAGTCTCTAGTCTGTAGAGTCTCTAGTCTGTAGAGTCTCTAGAGTCTGTAGAGTCTGTAGAGTCTCTAGAGTCTCTAGAGTCTCTAGAGTCTCTAGTCTGTAGAGTCTCTAGAGTCTGTAGAGTCTCTAAAGTCTATAGAGTCTGTAGAGTCTCTAAAGTCTCTGGAGTCTGTAGAGTCTGTAGAGTCTCTAAAGTCTCCAGAGTGTGTAGAGTCTGTAGAGTCTGTAGAGTCTCTAAAGTCTGTAGAGTTTCTAAAGTCTCTAGAGTCTGTAGTCTGTAGAGTCTCTAAAGTCTCTGGAGTCTGTAGAGTCTGTAGAGTCTCTAAAATCTCTGGAGTCTGTAGAGTCTGTAGAGTCTGTAGAGTCTCTAAAGTCTCTAGAGTCTGTGCGAACGCCTAAAAGGCGTTTAGAGTCAGAGTGCCGCTGCTCCTGGGGGCCAACAAGTCCTCGCCTTTAATGTTCACAACAAAATGTATTTGCTGAGTCTTTTCTTCATCTGTGTTGCTGGTTTCAGACTTCATGTGTCCGTCGTGACTGCAGCTGTCGCTGAGAGCGTTCACATACATGCGGCTGAAACCTGTAGATATTTAAAACCTCCTTAAAGGGTTAAAAGTCTTCAGCTTCTAGAAAATAACATCAGGGCTCAGCAGCAGCAGCTGAATTTAACCTGCGGGACCATTTCTGAAATAAAAACGTGAAACGCTGTCGTCACTATTTCAATCACATACTGCAGTTTTAAAAGCCAGAATCAGGGCCTGCGTGTGTGTGTGTGTGTGTGTGTGTGTGCAGGGGGTTCTGTGGCTAAACTGATAGCGTCTTCCTGTTTGAACCCGACACTTTGACGAGCTGTCACATCTCTGCTCTTCTGTTTGGAGTTTCTGTCCGTCTGACTACTTCATTATACTTACATGTGTATAAAATACTACCATCAGACAAACACTACGCTCAGACAATTACTGCAATCAGAGAAATACTACAATCAAAGAAATACTACGCTCAGACAAATACTACGCTCAGAGAAATACTACAGTCAGTGAAATACTACGATCAGACAAATAGTAAGATCAGACCAGTTCTGGGACCAGTGCACTGCATTGGAGTTATATTGAAAGTTAAATTGAATTTAAATCATTGTAAAATTACGTTAAATTTAAGTTAAATCAAAATTAAACTGAAGTTAAATTTCAGCTAAATTATAGTTAAACCAAAGTTAAATGGAAGTTAAATTGAAGTTAAATCAAAGTTAAATTGAAGTTAAATCGAAGTTAAATTGAAGTTAAATCAAAGTTAAATTGAAGTTAAATTGAAGTTAAATCGAAGTTAAATTGAAGTTAAATTGAAGTTAAATTGAAGTTAAATTGAAGTTAAATCGAAGTTAAATTGAAGTTAAATTGAAGTTAAATCGAAGTTAAATCGAAGGTCTAACTGTTTCACGTCATCTTTTCATCTCTCGTGTTTCAACAGGTGTGATGACATGAAGCTGCTACTAATCAGTGACCTGAAATTCAGTTCAACAGGTCACAAGTGTAGCAGATTGTTTTTAACTTTAACGAGAGCTGTAAATGGAAAATAACAGAAGGAAGTCGGTTCTAAAAGGCAACAGGAGCTATTTCTGCAGAATGCAAATTTCTGAGCGGTTTGTAGAAGTGGTGGGCTCTTTTATCAGATCATAAATCAGTGTTTTTGTGGGGCTGTCATGGCTGAATAACGTGAACATTTATGAGATTATCTGGACCCTGAGACCACGTAGAGACCAGGACGGGGACAGCTGTGTGACTTTAGGACACGTGTCTCTGTCTCAGATATCTCTGACGTGTTGCAGCTGCATCAAACAAACTCTGTTCCCACAAAAAAATCGATGCAGCTTTGCTTCTGACTTTAAACAGAGAACAAATCTTCGCAATGATTTGCATTTAGAGCCTGACAGATTTCTGCTCACAACTGTTTTTTTATTTTTTATTTTATTTAATGAACTTTTTTTTTTCGTTGTAGATTGAAGGTATCAATATTATTTGTTGTCTGGATGAACTGACGCTCTGTCTGGGCCTGGAGCTTTAATGGTGTAAACCAGTAAGGCTGTAACAGATACTGCAGCTCCCACCAGCAGGCTGCTGTGGCTTCTCGGTTTTCAGGAGCTCATTATCATCTCAGCCAGGTTACCTGCTTTACCTGCAGACACAAACACATTCTTCATTCATTAAACAGCTTGTTAATGTGTCATTTCAGAACAATGTAGTCTGCTGATTAAAGAAAAATGCACAAATTTCACTATTTTAACATCTTTAATGCTTTATAACATTTATAACAGTAACTGAAAACTACCCAATGCTTCGTAGGTTGTATGCTTCTGTAAAGAAAAAAACAAACAAAACAAAACACAATCACACAAACAATCTAAACAGAAAAAATTATAAATAACAAAAATCAGACAATTCATGCTATAATGGCCCAGAATCTTTCTGTAGAACTGAATACAAACTTTATACTTTTATATCTGGAGAAAGTCGTTTCCAGTTTACCCATAAACATAAAGCTATAAACAATTACCTGTAAACATAAACAATTACCTATAAAAACATAAACATAAAAACATAAACATATATATAAACATAGTTAGTTGGGAGCGGGAGGGAGAAGGCCGCGGGGGGGCCTGGTAAACGATACCACCTCTTTGCACATGCGTAATGGCCCGCCAAAACTCCGTCTCGCCTGACAGGCAGCGGTCCTCCAACCTGTCCGGAGATGAAGTGAGCAGAAGAACCAGGAGGACCAGGAGGAGAACCATGCCGAGGTCCTTCCTGGTAAAGAGTAAGCGGGCTCACAGCTACCACCAGCCCCGCTACCTGGACGATGACTGCAGTACACTGGACTCTGTTCTGGCCTGCGCGTGTGCAGGTGGGTTCACTTGTGCGCAATTACGCACGAATCTGACTGAAATATGCACGTAAAAGAGAGTTCTCTTAATGGAATAATCGATATTACAACAGTTTCACTTTATTGTCATCAGAGACCAGATCTGACGGGGAGTTTGGGACCAACTCAGAGGCCCAGAGACATGCTCGGACCGACGCTGACAGACTGTCCCCCGGGTCCAGGCTGCGGTCTCCGGAGTCGCTGTCCTCCGGCTCCCCGCTGAGTCGTGAAAGATCACCCGACTGTGATTTTTGGCGTCCTCCGTCTCCCTCCTCTTCACCAGGTTCAGAAATGTTATTTTCGTGATCTGTGCACAGCTTTTGCTCCAGTTGTTCTAAACTATTAAATCGAAAGTTAAACGGAAATGAGGAAATTCGCAACGGCGCTTGAATAAGGAGAATAATCTGGTCTTGATGGCATTTTTATTGCAGAGGGAAGAAAATTAATTATTAATGTCTTAAATAGTTCCTATTTATAAAAAACATTTACATTTTTTATTTTCACTTTGATAATTAAAGTTAGTTGGCTCCAAATGCTTTGATATTTTGATGATTACAACGTTCTTGTCAAAAATAATTCTTGTGGCAAAAATAACTATTTTATGTCGTTTTGTAAATTCTTTAAAAGCTGTAAAGCTTTGGTTCACTGCAGATGTCACTCAAACCAAATCCAAATCCATCTCCAGATTCTGAGAAATGCCCCATTCCCGCTCTGGACGTCCCGCTCTTCCCCTACTCGTGGTCGGCATATCCCGGGTCCGACCTCCGGCATCTGGGCCCCGGGACTTATCCGGGCCTCCTCCGAGGCCACAGGAGACCTCTGTCACAGGCCGGCATCCACGGAGAGGACAGCGGCGGTGAGTTTTACGCGCAGCGGGGATGCTTCCAGGACGCAGAGCAGCTGGATGTGAAGACGGACATCAAGTCAGAAAACCACTTCGTGCACCCTAACCTCGACGCAAATGAAACATATAAGTGCATCAAATGTTGCAAGGTAGGTTTTTAGCTTTTTGTCGACACAAATTAGTTTTGGAGATTCAGTAGCCTAAATGACACACCGAATATTGTTTTTCCTTTATAGCTGCGTTCGCGACAGGAAACGAAAATAGTCTACTTTATTTTCAGTTATTTTAAAATGAAAAGAAATGTGTAAAAATGTTTTAAGGGCCTTAAAGTCTGTTATTCATTTTGAGATTGCTTGTGTGTCTTCTTCAAAGGTGTTTTCGACGCCACACGGTCTTGAGGTTCACGTGCGCCGCTCACACAGCGGCACGCGGCCGTTTGAATGCGGAATCTGCGGGAAGACCTTCGGCCACGCAGTGAGCCTGGACCAGCACAGAGCCGTCCACTCACAGGTGAGATCCCACCTGGAAGCTGTCTGATATGAGTGTGGTACCTGAGATGACAGGAATGTTCCTGCAGGAGAGGAGCTTCAGCTGTAAGATCTGCGGTAAAAGCTTCAAGCGTTCATCCACGCTCTCCACGCACTTGCTCATCCATTCGGACACGCGGCCTTATCCATGTCAGTACTGCGGGAAGAGGTTCCACCAGAAGTCCGACATGAAAAAACACACATTCATCCACACAGGTGAGACAGGCGGACAACCCTGACCCTGACCCCTGACCCTGACCCTGTGTCCTGTCTGAATGTGGCCTCACGTTTCGTTCCTGCTGCAGGTGAGAAGCCTCACAAGTGTCAGGTGTGCGGGAAAGCCTTCAGCCAGAGCTCCAACCTCATTACGCACAGCCGCAAACACACCGGCTTCAAGCCTTTTGGCTGCGACCTGTGTGGGAAAGGTTTCCAGAGGAAGGTGGACCTAAGGAGACACAAAGAGACGCAGCATGGACTGAAATAAGATCATTTAGTGTGCCGTTTTTTTCCTCCTTTATTTAACTACTGTGAGATATTTTTGTTAACCGTTTATTTTCTAATGACAAAGATGAAGCTCAACATTTATTTCTGAAAGTGAATACTTGAAATTGCTTTTAAAATTGTATCTATTATATAACAGTTTTTGTGGTGGAATACAAACTGACTCTGAGAGCTGGTTGTCAGCTTGTTTTCAGTTATTTTTATTATTTAAGATGACCTTTAAAATGTCTCTCCTGCGCCACTGATTTGACTGCACGTTGTGAAAAGAGAAGCAGACCATCAATCACGTCTCCAATCTGGAGGAGGTCAAAGTCGTATCTCTGATGTTCAGCAGGACGACGTTTTGCTGCGTGCCACCTGGCCAAAGCCAAATATTCTCAGATAAAGTGTTCACATACCCACAAAACAAATGGTGGGGCTATAAAAGTGCATGTGAAGGAAGTCAGCAGCGCTTTTATTACAGCAGCAGGTTTCTGAGGAGAAAAGCTGGGTGTGATTTATTTAAACATCCACCTTCAGCTGTCTGATTGGCTCATAGTTCACCACAGATTGTAGAAATAACACTGCTCCTCAACATCATCAGTTAAACAAGTTTGAGTTTCAGTTGGTTGAAAAAAAACAAACACAAAAGCATTTATTTTTTTCTGTTTTATTTTCAAAAAGAAAGACAAGAAAATCCTGTAAATCTATGATGAACGGATCTGTAACTGTCAGCGTGTCGGGGGTTTAAAATGATCAACTACATTCAGAAGGTCCTGCTCTTTCAGGCCCACTTCCTCCATCAGGGTGTTCAGGTGCTCCAAGGATGCAGCCGTCTGCAAAGATTCCTGCACCGCCGGAGACACTTCTGACAGCCTGGAACACAAAAATACAGAAATACTGAAAAGAAGACTGAACAGGAGAGCTGCAACCTGAGGAGAAACACTGAAACTAAATACAAGGCCACACGATTAAGAGGGAATCAGAAAGGTTGTTAGATGAAGTCATTTAAGACATGCGAGGATGACTGAAGGCAGGTTTTCTATCGTAGTCGGACGCAGATTCCAGGTGAACTCCACACTGCAGAGCAAACCTGGACTGACGAGGAGTTCTGATTCACACGACCAGAACAGAGAGCTCAGTCACACTGACAGACTGAAAGACACTACGACTTCTAAAAGTTTCATGCTTTAGGAAAGTAAATAAATGTGTCCCCTGCAGCAACCTGCAAAACTAGAAAATACTATAAATATTACATTATTAACATCTGGCTGATGACATCACTATCACCTCAGAAATGAAGATCATCAGAAGGATTTCAATGATTATTTCAGTCTGACATCATGTTCCTGAAATAAATTCTTCTTCTCCTTCACCTGTCTTCCACCTGTCCTCCACCCCTCCTCTACCTGTTCTTCACTCCTCCTCTACCTGTCCTCCACTCCTCAACCTGTCCTCCACTTCAACTTCTCCACCTGTCCTCCACCACTCCTCCCCCACCTGTCTTCCACTCCTCCTCTACCTGTCCTCCACTCCCCCCTCCTCCACCTGTCCTCCACTCCTCCTCCTCTACCTGTCCTCCACCACTCCTCCCCCACCTGTCCTCCACTTCAACTTCTCCACCTGTCCTCCACTCCTCCTCCACCACCTGTCCTCCACTCCTCCTCCACCTGTCCTCCCCCACCTTTCCTCCATTCCTCCTCCCCCACCTGTCCTCCACTCCTCCTCCTCTACCTGTCCTCCACTCCTCCTCCACCTGTCCTCCCCCATCTGTCCTCCACTCCTCCTCCTCTACCTGTCCTCCACCACTCCTCCCCCACCTGTCCTCCACTCCTCCTCCTCTACCTGTCCTCCATTCCTCCTCCACCTGTCCTCCCCCACTCCTCCCCCACCTGTCCTCCACTCCTCCCCCACCTGTCCTCCACTCCTCCTCCCCCACCTGTCCTCCACTCCTCCTCCTCTACCTGTCCTCCACTCCTCCTCTACCTGTCCTCCACCACTCCTCCCCCACCTGTCCTCCACTCCTCCTCCTCTACCTGTCCTCCACCAGCCCTACCTGTTAGAGATGACCCTCCAGGTCTACTCCAGGTCTAGTGTTGCAGGAGGAGACATCCATTATTCAGGTGGTCTGAATAATAGAAGCCAGAGCAGCTCCGCAGATGCCACGCAGCACACTAAATTATTCATGACGGAGGAGTGGAAGTTCAATGGAGCTGATGAAATCAGAGGATCAGCAGGACAAAGAGGCGGCCGATTATCTAAAATTAATAAAACTCTCAATAAGTGCACGAGTGTTTAAGCTTCATATGACTTGTAATTCATCCATGGTAATGTCTGTTTATGAAAAAAGGACAGATTAAACAATTTTATCTATTCAAAAAAATCTTATCCTAAAAGAAGTGATTTAAAAATAAAAAACACCTGCAATCATCTCAAAGAGACAGTGAGCGCATATATGACAAGAAAAGTTTCATCATCATTAATTAATTTTTCTTGAGGACATTATTGGCTCCAACATCATTCAGCTGAAAACCTCCAGTTTTAAACCTTGTGTATCTAAGTTTTAAGTCTATAAGGCTGAAGGACAGCATCACAAACTGCTCTACATCTGCTGCAGTCGTTTCTCACTTTTAATGGAAGTCTGAGCAAAGAAAACTGATCTGGGACCAACAGAGCCATAAACCAGAAACAAAGATCATCAGGTGAAGATTTTCCCATCCAGGGAAAATTTAAATGTCTAAGTGTGTATACAAGAGAATCAGTGTGTTCTTAATATAAAAACGTGCATGGTTGTTTATGTGTGCCTTGTTTCCTGCATCACAGATCTGGAGGTGGAGTGGTTCAATCAGCTTCAGATAAGAGTGTGTACTCAGACAGGAGCAGCACGGAACTGAACATGAATTACCAGCAACACACACACACACACACACACACACACACACACACACACACACACACACACACACACACACACACACACACA